>BOPM01000806.1:108275-135233 GCA_022179025.1 Porites australiensis
CCCGTCTTCCTCAGCATTTGGTAAGCAGCTTCGTTTTTCATCGTTTTTCATTAATTTCATTTTGCAGTCGCTTAAAAGTAGTGTTTCTGCATTGTAACTATTATTTTTTCGCTCTTTGTAGGAATTTACTTTTTTTTATGGTTTGGTAATAGTAAAACATTTGCTGCTCGAGAGTTTACGTGTTGTGTTTGGAATTGGCCCTTGCCCGTTCATTTTGTACGGAATTGGCCCTTGACCGTTCAGATTTCATACTCGACATGATGGACTTCAACTCTGATTTTGCACTGATTTTTTTCCCCTAATTTTTTCGTGGTGGCCCGACATATTTTTTGGTATTCTCACAAAAGAAGCCTAGATAGCTCCCATGATCTTATTCTCTGTACCCTGGTGAGTTATGATTATGTTCAGATAGAAATCTTCTGCATGTCTAAACTGCATCAAGGAATGGCCCACACTGTCAGGGAAGTTGTTTGATTGGGCTGCTACTAGCAGTCCATGCAGCCGTGAATGGGAAAACCGTAGGGCTTCCACCTGTTTATCATACCCATCTGTATGCCATACTGAATTAGGTCCAGCATTAAGATACTCATCTCTTTTCAATTTGCATTCTTTTCTCTGCCAACATCCATCATTGTCCATTTCACAAAGCCACTTGTCATTACACTTGACTTCTCTTCAACTCTAGACTATGCCACACATAGTGTGACTCTCTTTGGGGTGCTGCCTTCTCGCGGCGAGAGTTGTCATTAGCTGACTGGTGCGTGCTGCCCCTGGTCTACACAGCCGTACCCGGCGGACCTTGTCTGCCTTGCTTATGATGCTACCACTCACTGTACCATCAGGCTTTGTCCTGTTTTTGCTCTTTTGAGCTGTGATATGTTATCATCTGGAAAATGAGGCACGGTAGGGCGAAAGGTCCTACTAACGTGCGGGCCCTAAACTGCCCATGTTGGAGGCGGGACGGGCGGATACACCGCCGCCGCCAGCCGGCGGCCTGAGGCCCCTATGGCTATTACATTCTGCCTGGGCCAGACATTAACATCTGTCTGGCCAGAAACGATGGGCTGTGATCTTGCCCAGCCATTATGTGAGTGGATAGTGTCTAGCTTGGTGGACTGGTCAAACGTCGGGTTACGTGCTTTACCATCTGCTGGGGGTGGTCGCATCAGTCGGTGAAGCTAAAGGTGCCCCAAGCTGCTGCGGGTTAGCAGCCCGCAGTTTGCTGATGCGTTGCTTTCGACAATAACAATGTAAATGGGGAGCCTGCCACAGCGGGCTCTACCAGTGACGCTCGATCTGCTCGAAGGGTGACCGAAGGTGCTGGTCTCCTACCATGCCCGGACTGCGGTCGTGAGTTCCGTGGCAAGGCGGGGGTCTCGCAGCATCGACGTCGCGCACACCCTGAGGCCTACCTTAAAGATCACGTGCCTGAGCAGAGGAAGAAAGCGCGCTGGGTACACGAGGAAAAGGTTCTCTTGGCGAGGGTAGAGAAGAACATGGTGGAACTGGGCCTTATTGTAACCAATAAGGCCGTGGCGGAGCAGTTCCCAACCCGCTCTTTTGATGCAATCAAAAGGGTGCGGCAGTCGGCGGAGTATAAGAGAATCTTGGAATCGTTGACCGGCGCGCATGGAACGCAAGACGGCCCTGCTGGAGGGAGCACCCCAAAGAGAGTCACACTATTTCTGTAACCAGAAATAGTGTTAAAAACTGTACATGACCTATGGCATTGAGTATTGTAGCATGATGTCCATGTTTTAAATCTGACAACTGACAAGCAATTCTTAGAAGAAATCTAGTAAGATCAAGCCTTCATCAAAAAGCTTCACGCACAACTTACTCTCCTGCAAGTGAAAGTACCCACCATCATGGCATTTCTAAATTATTATCAAGGGCGAGTACCACATGTTACACAGCCACATGGAAAGATGGAGAGATTACTGCACTATCTCCAGGCAAACACTAGCCTGGAAGAAGATCTTTTGTTATGTTCTGAGGAAGGTTACAATTTCAAATGCCCTGACAAGAACTGATTTGCCTCTGTCATATTCTTCGCGCACGTTACGCGCGGACCCAAGTGAACTGTCACGTTTTTTAGCGACTCGTTATGTAATGTTTTGTTTGTACAGTGGACCTTTGATCTGATCGATTGACATTTGAAACTAATTAATGTATATTCACATAATCTGTGCAATTTTTCGACTCAAGCTACATTCTTCAACATCGACATCGGGGCTAGGTTATACTGTAAATAGGCACAAAGAAAATAAAAGCAATTTCAATTACAGTACACCATTCGAAGTTATTTTACATGGCGCCCAAAGTGGGGCAGTGAAGTCCACTAAACGATTGACAGCGATCCGAAAGCGACAAAAAGGTAAAGGTTGAATCATGGCAGAAGATTTGGAACGATTAAAAGCGATCAGAGGAGGACATCGAGGAGTAGCAACAAAGCTGATAAGACAAGGCGAAGAAATATTGGAAAGCACATTCCTTTTAACCGAAGATTACGAGCGTCTCTTTGTTATTTATCAACAACTGGACACGAAATTGAAAACACTAAACGATTACGACCAGCAAATCCTAACTGTGTGTAATGTGACAGATATCGAGGCCGAGATCGAGGATTCTCAGCGAGCTATAGAAAAGGTTATGGCATGCAAACGAAAAATCGATTTGAAGTTGAAACAAAAATCAAGTGGTTCAGGAGACAATCACAGCGAAAGTCATTCGAGTACAAGTCAAGTTCCGGCGAGAACAAGTCAAGCGAAAGCTAAGCTACCGAAATTAACTTTGCCCAAATTTCGAGGAGAATTCACAAAATGGAACACTTTCTGGGACAGTTTTCAATCCGCCGTTCATGACAACCCCGAAGTTTCTAAAGTGGATAAATTCAACTATCTCAACTCAGTGTTAGAGGGACCGGCGGCAAGAGCCATTGCTGGATTAACATTGACAGCTTCGAATTACGAGAACGCCGTGGGAATTCTTCAGGATCGCTTTGGCAAAACGCAACAGATTATCACCGCGCATATGGACGAATTGATTAAAATAGCACCATGCCACAACGACCGTCCAACATCGCTAAGATATGTTTTCGACCAGATAAGTGTTCACACACGAGGACTAGCTTCGTTAGGTGTATCTCCTGAGCAATATGGAAGCTTGTTGATCCCGATAATTATGTCTAAACTGCCTAATGCAATTCGACTACAAGTGGCTCGAAACTCAACGGATGAAGTATGGAAAATCGAAGAATTGTTACTAACGATTAAGAAAGAAGTTGAAGCTCGAGAAACCAGCGAACAAGTAAAAACAAGTGAAAACGACCGCAAGCCTTCTACTGGAAAACCGCCAATTCCCACCGCAAGCGCGTTGTTTGCCAAGCAAAACGGCGGGAAAAATATTCCCCGATGTGTTTATTGCAAGGAATTGCATTATTCTGCCTCCTGTGAAAGGGTTCAAAATCTTGTTCAACGCAAGGAAATTTTGATGAAAGAACGAAGATGTTGGAAGTGTTTGGCTCTAGGTCATATCGCTAGTTCGTGCCAAAATGAGAAGGTTTGCCGCCATTGTAAACAACGCGGCCATCATCAGTCAATTTGCCCGACGCTTTCACCTTGTGACAGCAGCGAAAGGAAGAGAAACCAACCTGAAGGGGATATTACCAACACGACTACAACGAACACTGTTAGAAACAAAGGAACAGTTCTTCTCCAGACAGCGAAGGGTATTGCTTTTAATGAGGACAACTCGAAATCGTCCCACGTGCGTATATTGTTTGACAATGGAAGCCAGCGAAGTTACATAACAAACAATTTGAAGTCAAAGTTGAATTTGAAGCCTATGAAAACTGAGACACTACACTTGAACACCTTTGGAGTGAATTCATTTCAAAGGCAAAGCTGCGAACTCGTTAGACTCAGACTTAAAAATCATGTTGGCGAAGAAACCGAAATTACCGCCTTGAGTTATCCCACTATTTGCTCACCATTGCCTTCCAAGGTTAAAGTAAACTATCCTCATTTGGAGGGTCTAGCTCTAGCGGATAGTTTGGATGACAGTTGTGGAGACATTGATATCCTTATTGGATCAGACTATTATTGGGATTTGGTCAGTGGTGAAACGATTCGAGGCGATTCTGGTCCAACAGCAGTCTCTTCCAAATTTGGCTGGCTTCTTTCTGGACCCACCAACAATTCACAAAACGAAAGTAATGTCGTTTCCAATTTGGTCGTATCTGGAGAGCCGCATTTTTCAAACGGAGCAAAGGAAAGCGGCGAGATGGCGGACATACTGAAAAGATTCTGGGACGTTGAAAGCCTAGGAATTGTTGACACCGACTGTGAAAGCGAATTAATCAAACGAAAGGGAGAAATTAAGTTCAATGGTAGTCATTATGAAGTCGGCCTGCCTTGGAAGGGTGACTGTTTACCACAATCTAACAATTATGGGATGTGTGTAACGAGATTACGATCTTTGCATTCGAAATTGAAGAGTGAGCCGAATTTGCTGAAGGAATACGACAATATCATTCAAGAGCAAAGAAAGAACGGGATTGTGGAAATTGTACCGGAGACCGAAGATCAAACGCCAAGGGAAGGCAACCTTAGCACGAGACGAATTCACTACTCACCACATCACGCAGTCGTGCGAAGAGATCGCGAAACGACAAAGGTTAGAATCGTGTACGATGGCTCTGCGAAGAACTGTAAGGACGAACGCTCTCTTAATGACTGTTTGGAAGTGGGAGAAAACTACATTCCTCACATCTTTAAAATGCTAACTAGTTTTCGCTGGAACTCCGTCGCTCTAACCGCGGATATCGAGAAGGCGTTCTTGATGGTCGGAATCAAATCGGATGACCGAGACATGCTACGCTTTCTGTGGTTCAAAGATCCGCTTGCCGAGAAGCCAGAAATCAATGAATATCGATTTAATCGCTTAGTTTTTGGTCTGAGGCCATCCCCTTCTATCCTTGGCGAAACCATCACGCATCATCTTAATCTCTACAAACAAAGTGAACCCGAAATGTACGAACTGCTACGCAAGTCCCTGTACGTGGACGATCTTTTAACTGGCGAAGAGAACGACGAGAACGGTTTCGTTGTTTATCAGAAATCGAAGAAGATTATGGCTAGCGGTGGTTTCAACCTGAGAAAATGGAACTCGAATTCTCAAACACTGTTGAAATCGATTGAAACCTGCGAGAGTTCGCAAGAACAAAGGGGGTCGGTTGACCATGCTACTGCGGAAGATGATGAGTCGTACGCTAAATCATCAATCACCCCCGGAAATTCTGAAACGAAGAACGACACAGTGGTTAAGGTTCTTGGAATGAACTGGGACACTGTCGAAGACAATTTTTTCTTCAACTTCACTGATTTGTGCGATTATGGAATGTCACTTCCGGCGACCAAGCGTTCTGTTTTGAAGTTGTCAGCAATGGTATTTGACCCGATGGGATTTCTCACTCCGTGCACTGTGGAAATGAAAATTCTATTTCAGGAACTCTGTCTCGACAAGATCGACTGGGATAGCAACCTACCAACACATCTTCTTGGAACTTGGAATTCATTACTGAACGAATTGAAGTGTTTGAACAATGTCAAAATACCCCGCTGTTATTTCCAATCAAGGCCTGTGCAATTCGAGCTTCATGGATTTAGCGACGCCTCTAACCGTGCTTACGCAGGAGTTGTTTACATCCGATCACTGTATGAAGATGGTGGGGTTGATGTTCGTCTAGTTACCTCGAAAACAAGAGTTGCGCCGGTAAAAAGACAGACGATTCCACGCCTCGAATTGTTAGGTGCTCTCATTCTCGCCCGACTCATAAACAGCCTTGATTTGACCGAAGGTAATGTCAAGACCTTTTACTGAACTGATTCGACGACAGCTTTATGTTGGATCAGAAACAAAAAGCCCTGAAAACAATATGTACAGCATCGAGTGGACGAAATTCGCAGGTTAACTTCAAAGAACGACTGGTGTCATTGTCCGGGGAAACAAAACCCAGCGAACTTGCCGTCAAGGGGTACAAGTGCTAAGGACCTTACGAACAATGCAATCTGGTGGAACGGACCTGAATTTCTATACCAGCCGGAAACGGAATGGCCAACAAACGAGTCGACCCATTTTGGAGATGAAGAAGCGCTTAAAGAAGCTGCAAAGAATGCAGTTAATATCACTCATTCCTTGGTGAACAGTACAGCGAACGAACCGACCACCCCAAAGGTTGACAATTTAATTCACATCACGCGATTTAGCGATCTGACGAAACTGCTTAGCGTGACCGCCCTCGTCGTTAAATTTGTAAACAAGCTAAAGAGCACAGTGCCAACCAAGTCAAGTTCTGGTAGTGGAACTGAAATTCTTACTGCCCTAGAGTTAACTAATGCTGAGGAACTTTGGATTAAGGCAGTGCAAGCATCCTCATTTAACGAAGAAATCAAGTTTCTACGCGATCACAGACAAAACAAGGCTGTGCCGCCAACTTATGTCTCACAATTTGGATTATCTCTCGAAAATGGTATTGTTAAATGCAAGGGTCGAATAAACAATGCCGAATTACTGGGGAGCACAAGAAATCCAATTCTTTTGCCAGCTAAGCACAATTTTGTTCTATTGGTTATCAAGAAAGTACATGCATCAGTGAAACACTGCGGATTGAGAGACACTCTCACTACGATAAGAGAGCGATTTTGGATCTTGAGAGGTCGCGAAGCAGTAAAGCGAGTGATCAAAAATTGCGTGATTTGTTTGCAAATCAATGGAATGCCGTACAAGTCTCAGTCAACTCCTGATCTTCCGAGTGAACGAGTGTCTGAAGATCCACCCTTCACGCATGTTGGATTGGATTTTGCGGGACCACTAAATATTGTCAATGGACACGCGAATGGATCAAGCAAAGTTTACGTGTGTTTGTTTACATGTGCGTCGACCAGGGCTATACACTTAGAGCTATGTAAAAGTCTCGACGTTCAAGATTTTCTGTTGGCCTTCAGACGATTTGCTAGTCGACGAGGACTCCCTGCGACTATTACATCAGACAACGCAAAAACTTTCAAATCTTCGAGTAAGGAGATCAGAAGGATCACAAGATCCAACGAAGTGTTGCGTTACTTCGTTAATCAAAGAATCTCCTGGAACTTCATCATTGAAAGGGCTCCCTGGTGGGGAGGTTTCTGGGAGCGCTTAGTCCGAAGTGTCAAGACACCTCTGAAGAAAGTGCTCGGTCGAGCAACTCTGAATTTTGAACAATTGCGAACTTTAATGGTGGAGATCGAGTCAGTGATAAATGCAAGGCCGATCACCTACGTGTACGACGACACGAATTCAATCTCTTATCCGTTGACGCCTTCAGATCTTGTTTATGGGCGACGTGTCACATTAACACCAAACAGCACGCATCACGAGATTATCAGCACTCACCAGTCATTGACAAGGAGAGCTCGCCATCACAAGAATTTACTACAGCAAGTTACAAAACAGTGGAGAAAGGAATATCTCACTAGTTTACGTGAATAGTCAAATGCGAGAAACAAAGGAAATGCCGTTCAAGAAATCTCAGTTGAAGATATTGTGTTGCTCAAAAACGATTCAACGAATAGAATTCACTGGAAGATTGCAAGAGTTGAGGAACTTATTCCCGGAGCTGATGGAAAAGTTCGTGCTGCGATCGTCAAAGTTGGAAACAGCGACAAGCGACCAACCTATTTTCGGAGGGTCATACAACATTTGATTCCAATCGAGCTCAAATCAAGTACAAACAATGAAGACACGAGGCCTATTGCCGATGTTTCAAATCAAGCTGTGCGACCTCGATGTACTGCGGCTGTGATACGGGAGATCAGCCGTTGACAAATGAACATTGTATAGTCTATTGTAAATATATTTTTTTGATAAATCCGGACATTGAAAGTTTCTCACGACGTGAATAAACTTTGGGGGGTGTCATATTCTTCGCGCACGTTACACGTGGACCCAAGTGAACTGTCACGTTTTTTAGCGACTCGTTATGTAATGTTTTGTTTGTACAGTGGACCTTTGATCTAATCGATTGACATTTGAAACTAATTAATGTATATTCACATAATCTGTGCAGTTTTTCGACTCAAGCTACATTCTTCAACATCGACATCAGGGCTAGGTTATACTGTAAATAGGCACAAAGAAAATAAAAGCAATTTCAATTACAGTATACGATTCGAAGTTATTTTACAGCCTCTTCAGTTCAGCCTTCCCTGCTGCACACTCCAAATTGTACAAATATTTCAAGGAAGTAGCAGAGATAGTTTTACAGATTTTCAGTCAGATTCAATAGCTGTATCTAAGAAATCTTACTGATGAGGAATGCGACTTTACTTCCACCGAGAGGATCCCTGGATTTCCTGTTGCTCATTCCAAATTGTACAAGTTTTTTAAGGAAGTAGCAGAGACAATTTTACAGTTTCTTAGTCAGATTCAATGGCTAGATCCAAGAATCTTACTGATGTAAAATGCGACATCACTTCTATCGATTGCATCCCTGGATTCCAAGCAGTTTCAAAGTAAGAGTTAAAAATCATTAGCCCTCTTGCTGTTAAAACAGCAACGATAGAAACCTTAACCTCACTTTGTTTTGGAGTCCAAGGCAAGCATTCTGGTCGAGCTGTACAAGATAGCCTTAACTTACTGCACTACAACTACAACTGTATATGTTTTCTTTTTACATCCAATGTCAATGCAAACTGTTAGTGCAAATACAGCTAGTTTTGTTGTTTTCCTTATATCTATTTGTTGTTGCGAGAGTTGATGTCTAGAGGGTGTTAATAAATTTTCTGATTAAGACGAATTCTGCAATTTTTGTATACAAGAAATAAGAAGCATATGTCAAAATAAATGTATGTATATAATTTATTTACCATCCTTAATCTTTTATGCTTAATACATGCTGAGTTTTATGCATGTAACTAATATGATATCATAATTCAGCAAGTGTAAGATATCAAGGTCACCTATATTTATCAATTTTGTTCAAGTTACTATTCTTCTGTTGTTTGATTTATGGTCTCCGAAAGCATCAATAACATTAATAGCTTGGAACAATATCTTATATAGCATACAGAAGTATTAGTCTTTCTAAAACCAGAGGAATGAAAATAATTTTCCAGTTCAAACCGAGGTGATTATCTCCAAATTACAGTGTAAAAATTAATGTTATGCTTCATATCAGTTGTGATGACTATTTCAAATAATTATTTTGAGAATGGGAATTTTCTGTATACTCTAATTGCCTGCGAAACAGCATGTAGGTGTGAAGTCACTTGGAGTGTTCATTGATAAAACTCTGTCTTGGAATAAACTTGTCGAGAAATTGTTGACTAAAATCGCCTCTGGTACTGGGGCCCTAAAACGTATTCGTCCTTTTGTCCCCCACAGTACCCTGCAGTTCATCTACATTTCATTGAATTTTGAAATAGGAGCTTCAGCTATGCTGGGGCAGTGCTCTGGAATAGCCTTGTTATAGTGTCAGTAATTCATACTGAGCCCGCAATATGTATGCGGTAACTGTAAAACCCTTGTGCTCTTTGATTAATACAGTTCTTTAGTTGATCCGCCATCTTAAGTGCAGTTGTCTGTTTGCCCGAGAACGTAACATTTCTGGCGACGAGGAATCGAGCGACCATGCCAAGCGTCAGCAAAATAGAGGAGTTCAATTCAGCTACTACAAGTATCAATCGCTATCTAGACCGACTGGAACAATATTTTGTGGCAAACAGCGTTCCTGCCAATTCTGCAGAGTCCCACAAACGAAGAGCAATCCTAATTTCTGTTATTGGCGCCAAGGCCTATCATGTTCTTTCGGATCTCTGCTCACCAACTCCTCCTTCTGAGAAAACGTCTGCACAGCTCACCACTATCCTAAAGAATCATTTCACACCGAAGAAACTTGTTATCGCCGAAAGATACTGATTCCACAATTGTACACAACGTGAAGACGAGAGTGTCACAGCGTTCACTGCTAACCTGAAACATCTGGCTTCAACTTGCCAGTTCGGCACTTACCTGAATGAAGCTTTACGCGATCGTTTCGTCTGTGGTCTTTGCAGTAAGGAGACACAAAAGAAACTGCTATTTGAGGAACACACTTTCGATGCAGCACTGAAGGTCGCCCTCGGCGCCAAAGCTGCAGAAAAGGATGTTGCTGCGTTCTCGCAAGAAAGCTCAGCTTCTGTTAACAAAGTCGACTCCGGTAATCGTCGACGTTTTCAGCTTACCCAACGTCGTAAGGGTCCTGGCAAGCAAGGCAAGTTGAATTCCTCTGGTAGCAACATTAAAGTCTCATCGGAGTGTTTGAGCTGCCGAAAAACAGGGCACCCACGTTCTTAGTGTAAATACAGAAATTACACGTCATTCTTGCAGTAAAGTTGGTCACATCTCGGAGGCATGCAAAGGGAAACCTCAGAAAGTGCACCAGCTGGAAGGATCAGAACCCCCTCAAACTAGTCCTCCCGATGATTCGGTTGATCCTTTTTCTTTCTCACTGTACAATCTGAGCTCAGGCCAGCAAGGTATTGAGATACCCGTTGAACTGAACGGAACCTCTCCTCTAATGGAATTAGACACTGGTGCAGGCGTCTCAGTTATTTCAGAAGAAACTTACAAGAAACACTTCAGTGGCACACCCCTCAGGCCATCCAATACTCGCCTACGTGCATACACAGGACACCCACTCAAGGTACATGGGCAACTTATTGCACACCTAAAGTACCAAGACCAGAGCCCCGATGTCCCACTTCTTGTTGTTGAAGGCTCAGGCCCATCCCTTTTTGGAAGAGATTGGCTGTCCCGAATAAGACTCGACTGAACGAAGATCTGCAATATTCACGTATCAGAGACAGACCTCCCACAGGGCGTGGCTTCCCAGTTGCACACAACTATCCACAATCACCCTAACGTTTTCAAACCAGGCCTCAGAACTGTCAAAGGAATCACAGCCAAACAAGAGATGAAACCTGACGCACGTTCCAAGTTTTGCAAGGCTCGTCCTGTCCCCTATGCTCTTTAGGAAGCTGTTGAAGCTGAATACAACCGTCTCGAGTCAGAAGGAATTGTCGAATGGGTAGAATTCAGTGAATGGGCTACCCCAATGGTTCATGTCCCCAAGGCAGATGGAACTACACGTTCTTGTGGTGATTATGCCGTTACTGTCAACCCCCAGCTTCACGTCCCTCAGTATCCAATTCCCATCCCGGAGGATGTCTTCTTGAAACTGCGGGGTGGACGTTTCACTAAGCTCGACTTAAAGAGTGCCTACCAGCAGCTCCCTTTGGATCCTGACAGCCAGCAGTTCGTTACCATCAATACGCACAGAGGTCTTTACCGCTATAAAAGGCTACCCTTTGGTATTGCGTCTTCACCCGCTCTGTTCCAGCGCACTATGGACATCATCCTTCAGGGCTTAGATCATGTGGCGAGTATAGAAGATGACATTCTTATTACTGACAAGGATGACGATGAACACATTAAGAACTTAAACAGCGTCCTCAGCCGTCTAGAGCATTATGGCTTGCGACTTCAGCTAAGCAAATGCAAATTCATGCAGAAATCAGTAACGTACATGGGCTGTGTCATCTCTGCCAGCGGTAGAAGCCATCAAACAAGCACCACGCTCTGAGAACCTCACCTAGCTGAGAGCCTTCCTTGGAATGATCAATTATCACAGCAAGTTTATCCGAAACCTGAGCTCTATCCTCCAACCACTCATTCAGCTTCTCCAAGGTAACCAAGACTTCAAGTGGTCCCCGGTGCGAGGAGGCATTTAAAAAGGCCAAGGACTCACTCTCATCTTCAAATGTATTGGTTCATTATGACCCAAGCCTTCCTGTTATTCTTGAGAGTGGTGCAAGCCAGTATGGCATCGGAGCAGTCATATTTCACCGCTTCTTCAATGGTGCTGAGCCACCTATCGCATATGTGTGAGTTTACTCTGCGAACTGATCACAAACCCATGTTGAAAATATTTGCTCCGGATTCTGAGACTCCAGTTTTGGCTGCTGCTAGACTGCAATGCTGGTCCCTTCTTCTCTCTTCATACCACTACGAAATTGAGTTCAAGTCATCTGCTGACGTAGCCAACGCTGACCCCTCGTCAAGGCTCCCACTTCAGTACAGGAAAGATGCAAGTGTGGAAGAGGAAATCTTCCAAGTGGCCCCTCAGCAGTTGAAACGACACCCAGTTTCTGCCGCAGAAATCGCAAAGGACACATCTAGGAACCCTTTGTTAGCGAAAGCACTATTGCTTACGCAGAATGGTTGGCCTATTAATCGCTACGCCGATCCTGACCTCAAGCCATACTTCACATGCAGACACGAACTCTCTGTGGAGCAAGGCTGCCTTATGTGGGGCCTGCGAACTGTCATACCTCCTTCTTTAAGACAAACCATCCTGGCCGAATTATATGAAGGCCATCCTGGAATTGCATGCATGAAATCAATAGCCCGCAGTCATGTTTGGTGGCCGAAAATAGATCAGGAGATTGAAAAGGTTACCCGTGAATGTCAACCATGCAACAAAACCCACTGGGCTCCTCCAGCCTCACCGCTTCTTCCATGGTCTTGGCCAACAGCTCCATGGCAACGTGTACACGTAGATTTTGCCACCCATCAGGCAAAACATTACCTCATCATGGTCGACGCCCACTCTAAGTGGCCTGAAGTGATCGGTGCCACAAAAACAACAACAGCCGACTCAACCATTAATACCACGCATAATATTTTTGACAGATACGGTTTACCAACCGAAGTAGTCAGCAACAACGGCCCACCCTTCCAGTCTGCAGAGTATGAAGAGTTACTGCAGCACATGGCATTCAGAGAATTTTAGTTTCCCCTTACCATCCCTCTTCAAATGGGTTGGCTGAGCCGTTTGCGCAGACTATCAAGTATGCAATGGAGTCATCAGTTAACGATCCCGCAAGCTCTATACACCGGTGGATTCAGAATTTCCTCTTATCTTACAGAAGCACACCACACGCTACAACCAGCTCATCCCCTGCCAAGCTATTCTTACAGCGAGAACTTCGCACTCAATTGTCTTTGGTTACTCCTGATATTGGATTTCGCGTGGCCAGCCGGCAAGACAAAATGAAGTGCAATCACGACAAGTTTGCAAAGTTCAGGGAGATAGCTGTAGGCGACCGTGTTCTCGCACGTGACCACCTGTCAGGACAGAAGTGGCAAGCTGGTACTGTCATACAGCAAACATCACCTGCCTCCTGTCAAGTCCAGTTGAATGATGGACGGAATTGGAGGAGACATGTTGACGATTTACTTCAAAACACCTCTAGTTCTGCTGTGACTCATTCCAGCTCTCTTCGATTTCACAGCTTGCAATTTTGAAACAGATTTTAATTTTTTTTAAAATACAGTAGATAAAAATAAATGTCATCTGTTTTTCCCCACTCCAAATCATACCATTTTAGCTTCATCAAGTACTCAGCAACTCTCTTGAGAATGCAACTACCTCTGAACAGCAATGCATGCAAAGTTCTTGTAGTGCTGGCGGAGAACAAAGTCCAATTTCCCTTAAAGCAAGCACACCTCCAATGCCGAACATGTTACCAACTCCAGAAGCAATTGCTCTGTTAAAAAGGTATTTTTCAGATGCCATGGAAAAGAAGCACTTACATAGCTTTTACACCTGTTGTGGAAAATGCTCAGACACATCTGAAGCTGAAAGAGCCAGAATTAAAAGCCAGAAAAAAACAAAAGAAGGGAAAAGGAAGGAAGTTGATATGTTCAAACACTCATGGCTCACTGACAGAAAAACTTCATTCTGTGACAAAACAGGTAAATATAAATGAAACATACTGTATATTGTTATGTTTTGTCAATATTTAAACATTTTATGATAAAAATATTTACTATAATAAGTTCAGTTTTGCTTTTTACAATGACCACAATGCCTCTTTTTGGTTTAAATTTTAGGCATGTGGTGGTTGGTATACTGTGAAGGGGAAGGGATGTTCTGCCTTCTGTGCCGCGTTCATAACAGCAAAAACAAGTACAACAAACAGAAAACTTCCAACTCAGCACCATCCACCAACTACAAGCACAGCGCTGTTAGTGGCCCTGACAGAGGCAGTGGACATACGTCAACAGTAATCTGTGAGTTGGAGAGAAGGAATTCTTCCTTGGCTAACAAGTACAAAGTGGCTCACAAGTGGCTGATAAAGTGACCTACAACGCATTCCTGAGCTCTTATTGGCTTGGAAAAGAAGAAGTGGCCAACGAGAAATTTCTCTCTCTGATTGAGTTAGAAAAGCACGTTGGTGTCACGGAAATGTGAGAGTTCAACAATACAAGTGAACAAAGTCAGTGAGAGATGCACCTCCGCCTTGGTCAGCTTATCAAGGAGAATTTAATTCAAAGGGTCAGGGATGCCAAGTGGTTTAGCATCTTAGTTGACGAGGTGACGGATTGTGCTACCTTAGAGTGCCTGTTGATCTATATTGGTTATGTTGATGAGGAAGGGAAGACACATTTTAATTTTCTTGAGGTAAAAGATGTTCTTGAGACATCAGAATCAGCAGATTCGGAGACTCTCACAAGGATCATCACTGAGGAGCTGAAAGCATGTGGTCTAAACCTTGCTTTAGTTTGTGGTTTTGGCTCAGATGGTGCTAGTGTCATGACTGGCAAAAATAATGGTGTTGGTGCCAGACTTCAGAAAGTGTGTAGCATCATGGTACGCAGTCACTGCATTAACCACAGGCTTGCCTTGGCATGCAGTGATGCTAATGACACCGTGAAGTACATCCAGACCATCGAACTTACTCTTTGTCAGTTGTGGAAGTGGCTGGAGTACCAAAAACGCTGTTCAGCATTTGTAAAGGTCTGTGTGTCACTTCAGAAAATAAAGCTGGTTGCTGCTAATGATGACCACACAAAACAGAAAAAGCTGTCCAAGTCTCTGGCAGTGAAGATACAGAAAGGTTGCAGGACAAGGTGGCTTTCAACTGGCCAAAGTGTTTCAAGCATCTGCCGAAACCTTCTTGCCCTGATGCAGACATTGAGGCAGTTTAAGGAAGCTGATGCTACAGCTCAAGGTCTTGTCTAGAGAATGACTAACACCAAGTTTGTTGGCATGATGCTTCTACTGAATGCAGTTCTACCTCATCTCAACACCCTTAGCAAGGTGTTCCAAAAAGATCACACATGCTACACCTTCATCAGACCTGCACTTGAAAGCACCAAATTCAGAATTTCTCAAATCCAGTCCTCCTTTGACCTTGTTTTTGAATTGCAAACAGCCATTCAGCCTGGTGGGGACTTATGCTTGTTTGGAACTGGAGCTTAAAGATGATGGCCAGGTTGAAGCATTCTTGAAAAATCTTGTAGTTAACTACATGACTGCCCTCGAGAGAAACCTAGATATAAGATCGCAAGAGGCAGCACCCGTTCTTGAGGCGTTTTCCATCTTCGATCCGAGCTGCCTTCCAAAGCTAGAAGACCCAGCCTTCAAGAAGTATGCTGTGGATGAAGTAAAAATGCTATGCAAGCAGTTTCAGTTTGACAAAGATCACACACTTGCACAGTGGTACACCTTCAAGTACCAGATGTCATCATGGAAGGTACCCTCTGCTGTTCTCCGGGAGAAAGATGACCATTCTCCAACTGAGTTCATTCTAAGAAAAGTTGTTTAAGAGCAGGTGGCTCACAGAATCAACTTTCAACAAATTGTGGATGCTGCTCAGACTTGCCTCACCCAGCCCATGTCTAATGAAGTTGTGGAACGGGCTGCAAGTGCAGTGAAGAGGGTAAAGACAAGGTTGAGAAGTCGACTCAAGAATGACATGATGGCCAGCCTACTTCACATTTCTGTCAATGGCCCTAATCATGACACTGAAGAGTGCAGGGAGATGCTTACAGAAGCAACCAAAGTCTGGAGAAAAACGCACTTCAGAAATCTGCCATCACTTAAGAAGCTCCCAATGGTTGGAGGATCAGACTATGATGGCCGTCTTCACCATCCAGCCACAAAGACTGACATTGGTATACAGGTGGAATTTCCAGATGACCTTCAGGCCTCTAGAACTGAAGCCCAAGAAGATGGTGAAGTAACTGTGGAAACTGAACTTGATGCTCAAGTTCAGGTTGTAGCTCAAGCAGTTGCCAGCAATGCTGATTTGTGTCATGACACACTGGATGCCATGGATATGGGAGATGTTGAATTTGGTATTGATTCAGACTTTGGGTTGAGTTTGATATGGACAATGATTAGTTATCTCAAAAACTTGATCAACTAAACTTATGTATATTGAGTCTAAGGAGCTGGAATCATGGGTTTCACTTTTAATTCACTGAGAGAAGTAAAAGGATTTAAATGTTGGGAAATAATAAGTAATGATTGTATAAGTATTGGGAGACAAATAAATATCTTGTTATCACTGTAATTATCGTTATAGACTCCAAAATATGCACAAAAACTGACAGGAAAATTACACATTTTTCCTGCCGCAGTGTGCCCAAAATGCCTCAAATTGCATCTCTGGACCCCTTTGTGTTAAAAATTTTCCAGAGGGGCATGCCCCCGTACCCCCCTAGGGGCTCATGCCCTCCGGGCACTCAAAATACACCAGCTGCCTACTTTAAAAATTTGGCTGACTACTCCCAAATCTACGGAGAACACTGTATTAGCCTCAGTTCCTTTTTTTGACTAGTTTGTCAGAGTAACTTTTCTAGAGTTCCCAACTTTTCAGAAGCATATTAGTCTCTGAACCAATGTTAACACAAGAAGGAAAAATATTTTAGAAAACATCGGCACAGGTCTGCCTGCATTATCTTTGAAAAGTCAACAAGAATTAAATTAAACTATGAAATTAACAGCTGTTGTATGGCTAAAACCCCACTCTGTTTTGGGCTCTATCAGTACCGTGTTTGTCTTACAATGTTACATATGTTATTTTCATGCAGTTTGTTCAGGTTGCAGAATTGAGTGTGTCTTCTTGGTACATTTTTGCTGATCAAATTTATATATCCTGCATTTTGCAGCATATTTGTTTGCAGTCCTTTGCAGTTTATATAATAATATTATTTGTAAAATGTCATAATCAAACTAAAGTGCTTTGAGTATTTTACAGTTGAGGTGGTTTTTAAGGTATGCAAGGCTTGTATCAGTATAGTCTGTAACTGCTAAATGTAAAATACCTATATGCCCACTTCACAGGGTTGAGATTGATAGAGCTAACAGTGAAAAACTTCTCAGCATTAAATGCATTACTGACAGGGATCTGAAGTGGCACAATCATGTAGTAACGATATAACATTGCTACATCGTGCTCTGTTATTCAATGATATTTTGATTTTTTGATATGGTTTTTAGTATTCTAACTAGTAAGTTAGTTCTAGGACTCCCATGTGCTAATACCTGCACTTGTAGGATTGCCAAGATGGAACAAGGTACAATGTGCACATGTAGGCAAAATAGTCCAATTGTCAGCCACTCAGGAAAAAAATACATTTTTATGCAGTTGAATGCAATTTTCATACCATTAAAAGGACAAGCATCATTTTTCACTTCATCCTCTTGCTTGTTAGTGAAGTACGTTCAAGTTATTTTCATTTCATATTATTATTATTTTGACCTGTCAGAAGAGAGAGGTGACTGAGTTAATTCCCTTAATGGTCAGCATGACCGGCAACAGTATTAAATTTATTTTGAGCCCTGATAACTAGACAATCCCATACAAAACAATACCCCAACCAAAACAGCAGGTCCCACCAACATTGGTCATGCCACCTCAGTGCTCGAACTTAACGGTTGTCCACTCATCTAAAACGCGTAAAAAATTCCGAAAATGAGTAGTTTTCTTCCCCACTAGTCCCCTGGACAAGTAAAGTTATCACTCTCTGAGAAATACATGTTGTTATTGTATTTTTGGTATTGTACCAAAAAGTAATAAAAGCCTTGAAACAAATCAAGAATTGCCAAAGGCAAACAAAAACCAAACAGGTAAAACGCGCTAGGCATTCTCTTGCCGAATAAAGTCTGGGCTCTCCTTGAAATAAACTGCACTGTGGGATAAAAGATGGCATTTTTTGTTTCGGAGGTCTGTATCTAGTTTCCTTTGGAGAATTAAAACGTGAGCCAAAGTATGTCAAACTGTAAACAAGCGCATAGCTCACTGTACTCTTTCTTTGGAGGAAAGCAATCATCAGATGGTAAAGAAATTAACACAGCATCTGAACACCTGCTTCAACCAAAAAACAAGCAAGTACCAGGAGGCATGGGTTGGAACAAATCATTTCCAAACAGACAGCCTGAAAGCATATATACATTATTAGGCCAGCAAAGTACATACTGTGAGACACTTGTTTTGGCAGCCATGGATAGGTAAATAAATACTATGGTTGTGTTTTTTTATTGCAGTTTCATGTATTAACTTGCAGACACAAATGGCATACATCCAAAAAAAAATTGGAAAATGATAAGAGCGATCAGTAGTTTTGCTGATGGACCAGCAAATTTTAATCCTACTAGTCCTGCGGAAGTCCAGGCCCAAAAGTTAATTTCAAGCATTGCCATCTGGGGTTGTCACCCTCAGTCAGGATTCAGCAATGCACACAAGGCATGTATTGTTCAGTTCAACCACTCCAGAGAGCCAACATCAGCAAGCTTAATATTTTGGACCTGAGATGGTGTTTTAGTAAACCCATGGAAGTCTGTGGGTTTCAGTCAAGACTGACAAAAGGGTATTGTAGGGTGGATGAAGGCAAGAGCGAGTTTTTACATGCAGCTTAGGATCCTCCTCCTCAAGAACAATATCCCTTGCAACCATGATTCCCAGCTCACCAATTACTGTAAATTACACACATCTGATCTGATGCTGGTTATAATAAAATCATCGTTGGTGTGGAGCCAGTGGGACCCAGTAAGAAATAGTCCAATAAGGCGGCCTTTATAATTTGGCCCTCAGGCAACCAAATACCACAAATAGACAAGGCCTACATGTACACTGTAGAACAGGATCAATAAAGTACATGTAGAATGCAGGGAAGACACAAGGCATGATAAACAGATAATTACAGCTGTAGTACAAAATAATTGTCTTAACAAAGAGCAAAAACAGACAAGGCCAAGAATGGGATGAGTAATGTACATGTAGTGTACCAGATAAACAGATAATAATTATTCTTCCACATTGTGTCGACACAAAACAACAATAGATTACAAAAGTTAGGTAACCAGAGGACAAGAACAAAGCCTAACTGGCAGCCATAAGCACCAATGGCTGATGAAAATTTTTTTGGCCTCCAGGTCCACATCAAAGGATGAAAAAAAGCATGGAAATATTTACTGTCAATAAAAATAATTATATAGATTTCAATTTTGTAAGTTGGCATGACTCATATTTACTTGGAACTCCTAGCCTGTGTTCAATTTGTTGTTCATTCAAAACATTTCTTCTACAGCCCCATGACCATTTGCCATGGTCATAAAAAATGTGCCAAGTCATGTAAACAAAGCCAGTTTACCGCCAAATTTATAGCGACTTCTGTCCGCGATAATTTCAAACAATCAAATCACAGTAGATTACATGTAGGCCTGGAAAACAAATCAGGCCAAATTTTTGGTGTTTGGCAAGTTTATTTTACAAAATCTTGCCAAAAAATCTGGGTGCCTGTAAACCAACCTTTTACACTTTTTATACACTATATCTGAGGTGACAGAGTACTATGAGGTGCAGACCTCAGACAAAATGCAGTATTTCACAATTTCTCAAGACAAACTGCATTCATTCAGTGTTCAGGACCATCGAAGCACGCGTACGCTTTTAGTGAAACCAGTCAAAAAATTTCCAAAATCACCTATACGGCCAGCCAGTTCTCACTTTTGACAAGCGCCAAATTTGCAGTCAACATTAAGAGAGTTACACTTCAACACAATAAAGACCTCTGATGTTAAAACGCTGTGTAATCTTAAAAAGCGATACGTGTGGCATATTGAGTTCTCCTGCAGGTGATGTTCATGAATGACTGGAAACACATGGCAAAGCGATTAAAATTGTAAGAGACTACTAACAATAAAGAAAAGAAATATAATTTGGTTAAACATTTACAGAGACAGCAATTTTCATTCATGGAAACAAGTATTAAGTGTCTCTAAGAATCCTGAGTCTTAAAGCTTAAAGCTTAAGTTTATGTTTAAAGCCGGCTTCCCGGTGTTTGCTTATTTCAAAGATGAACTCGAGGCAAGATAATTGCTCAAAGCTTTCTTTATACAGCCAAAATTTCTAACTGAATATTCTTCGGAACCTTTTTTCTTTCTATTTGCGGTGAGAAAATATCAACTAAAGGCTTTTTGAAGTTCCATAAGCTTATATCAAACCTCATACTACATGTAGGTCAGATCAGTCTCTCAAATCCTAATACAAACGTACATAAACTAGCCTCATAAACTGCACTCGACTTCATGAAATTAGAAAAAACAAACACAAATACAATAATTACTCAGGCTTACCATTTAAGGGGCATAGCTAGGGGGGTCCTGGGGTGCCCGTGACCCCCCCTTGGTAGGCCTTCCTTTGAGCAAACAACCTACAATATTCAGGTGGCGAAAACGCCATGACAATATCTTGGCTGTAAAAGCCATAGTTGAAAAGCCCACTTTTTTAAAATTAGTGTTTTTGTAAAGTATTTTCGTCAACGGCTCTTGTCTTTAGTTAATATGGGCCTTCATGCCGCGATAATACGCCTGAGCCCGCTGATACACATGAGACTTTTCAACCCTTCTACACATCCAGTAAGGTAAAAAATGAAAACTGAGCGATCGGAAATCGGAGTAACTTGTCAACAAATAACTTCAGAAAACCACTCGACCTGAGCCCAGGATATGGTCAGGTAATACTGGTCGGTGGATATCTTGTTTTGACAGCTGTCAATTGATCACAACATTGATGCGCAATCAGTTTTCTACGGGTCTCCCAGGGTTCCCAAAAAAGCTAGAAAGTGTGAGAGTAAACATTGGTATGCCTGTGGTGCAGACGGACGCGGGCAATGTACAGTCAATCAATGATTACCAAACTTTCTGGGATGGGTAGACCCTCTTACCCATGGTGCTCGGCTGGCGAGCGCGAGTTCGCTACAAATACCATATTTCCTTGAATAATATCCATCCCTCAATTGATCGCCTCCCTCAAATAATGAAACCCCCTTTAACAGAAAATTAATATTTAAAATAATCGCATTCCTCAAATAATCACTCCCACCCCTCTTGTTATCTTCCCTTTCTTTTATACTTTCCCTGTCAAGCTGTATTGAAGTCTAATCAGTTAAAAGTGATCCGAACGATTCAAACTCCCCTGAAGGAATTAAATTAAATTACCCTGATTACCTTTCCAATGTTTGCTAACATTTGGCACTTGTTTGTCTTTGTGCTGGTTTGCCAAAAACGGACAGCTCAGTTGAGGAGCAACAGTGGGCACTAAAAGTAGAATTCAAATTTCAAAGACAACTGTAAGCTCTTCCCCCTTTTCTTCAATACCTTTACTGTACAGTACTGCTCAAAAGTTGACACTCGAAGCTCGAGACTCGATCCTCATGTCTCGAAGCTCAAACGCTTCAAGTTTCGAGATGCGACGATAGAGTCTCTAGACTCAAGGATCGAGTCTCAAGTTTCGATGATTAAGGATCGAGGATTGAAGGAGCTAGGTTTTCCGAAAGAATGATGTTGTACAGTTACATAGCCGTTCAGATATTTGCACCGTCGATCAGTGCTTGCGGTGCAGTGTTCAGTAACTGTTTGAATTGTCGGGGTTCGGCAAGCTTTTAATAAGTGTAAATCGATATTTTGATTTTTGCAGATTTATCCTGCATGTACAGTGTATGTAGCCTTTGTTTGCCATGTTCCAAGATTTTCACAGATGAACGGTGCTGCTCTGCAATTCATTCTGTGAATTAAGCTTGTCGCGGTTTTATGCAAATATTGATGAAGATTTCGACATTTGAGTTGTTAAATTGCTTGTTTGTCAAGCTTCAACTTCCTTCGTGTAAAGGCGGCTTAGGACATGTAGCCTTTCACTCGATAATTTTATTTGAAAACTAAGTGATTCCGTGGCTTCTCACACGTTTGGCATATGTAAATAATGTGGATAAAGTCGTGAGAAACTACGTTTGTTCTAGAAAGCGAAATTTTAATGTGCCCTGGATTTCAGTCAATACCGTGGCTTGTCACGCTGTTACCGTATGTAAATATGCAAATCTACACGTAGTCAAACAATAATTTCACGGAAAACTTTATTTGTAACAAAAAGGGACTTTTTCACGAGCATTTGAGCTATTAAATTTTCCATTAGTCAATTTCATATAATTTATGTAACCTTTCATTCGCCACGTTCATTGTCTCGCGTCTCAATCCTCAAGATGCGAGTGACTGTCAACTTACTTTTGAGCGGTACTGAATCTTGTACTCATAGTACAATCCAAAGGTCCCAAATTTCTGTTTGTCTGTGTACTGTGAAAAGAAAAAAGAAAATTGTTTCCTTTACAGAAAGGTCAAGTGCCTTGACAAATAAACCTGAACTTCAACATAACATTATCTCCTTATCTGGTAGATGGACACACATGGAGCTTTGGTTGTAATTCAGTTCAACTTTCAGTTTGTTATACATAAAGTACATTGAAGATTGTATTGAAAAATTTCTTAACTTTAGTTTCCTGCTTCAAGTATAAACTTAAATTTAAGCTTACAAACTAATTAGCAATTAGTTCATGCATCAGCGTGCGTATGTCAAGACATTGAGCACGTGGGATGTTTGGAGAGCATGAAATAGGTGTAAGAGTTGCTCTCAGTGCAACTCTAGCCTCTTGAATGCTCTTCAAACTTCCCAAGTGCTCAATATTTTGACATACATGTATGCACAGCTGAAACATGGACTAATTGTTTGATAACATTATCAAAGCGATCAATGTAGCAATTAACTTAAATTTATTAAAAAATAAAATTTTGGTAGCACGCACTCAAAGCAGTATGCATCAATGTCTAGTCTACATGACTACACAGTGCAGACCAGAATTAAGTGAACAACACAGACACGAAACTAATGCAATGGATGCGTCAGCTGGGGCAAGGTTACATGTGACTGGGCACAGGATTTTGTACAGTAACACTGTTCCGTTAAACGGATAAAAAAAAACCATTTGTAAAAGGATACTAAACGGGTAGTAAGAATGTTTAAACAGTTAGTCCAAAGTGTTAAATGGTAGGGCAAAGTCCAAAAACGTATTTGGTAAACTGATTTAAACAAATAGGTTAACCGTTTAAACGTTTTGTCGAAAACGTTAAACAAATGAGGAAAGTGTGTAAATGCTTTGATGACCCGTTTTTAACGGATGGTAAACGGATAGTTAACGGATTGTTCCGTTAAACGCTAAAGCGTTAGTGTGCGAAATCCCGTGCCCAGTCACACATGTTAGTGCTTGACGAGCCTCTGCATCGGCTTGTTACTCACTGTGCTTTGCTTTGTGGTGCATTGTTGAAAAAAAAAAAAAAATTCTCGGGTTTGAAGGGGCTTGATAGTCACTCATTCTTAAAAACTTTCTAGAGCAACTTCAGTCGTGATTAGTGGCGTACAGACTTTGTTTGTAAAATCGCTTGGCATCCTACTTTTATATGTAATTTTTGACCTCACAGTTATGTTTTTATCGTGAAAGTGGGAGACAGTTTGCTAAAGTCACTTACAGCAAAATTCATTGTATTGTGCAGCACATTCCAAACTTCAAATGGATTTTGGGTTTTCCTATACCATCAATCATTTTAGTGAAGGCAGGCTTAACGCAAATCATGCATCATGCATACAATGCATAATATATAAAATAATACACAATCAGCGTGCAAAGAAAGTCATGTCCGACGGCCCAGGGCTACTGGATTTTACTATCGGGCTAGTGAATTCTGTTCTTAACTTCCTTGCCTGGCAAGTGAAATATTTTAAGGAATTCTTATCACAAAAGAACTGTTATCAACCCTGCTCGTCATTGGGCTAGTGAAAATGACTTTTGGGCTAGCACATGCTAACTAAAACACTGACTTTCTTTGCATCGTGACAATATGAACAACAATTTAAATTTATTTAGTTTTTGCATTTTCTCATAATTGATTTCTCAATTTTTGCCTTACTCCCTTTTCTAATGAATAATTTAGTAGCTTATGTTTTAAGTTGTATGTTTTCTTTTTGTATTTGTAATTTGTAAAATAGTCTGGTGTATGTCAGTGCATGTACTATTTAGTAATTAATGGATTGACATTGTAATGTAATGTAATGTGAAACAAAAGAAAATTAATAAAAACAATAGAAAAGAAAATATTATGCATGCAATGGCGAGTGGATTTTTTGTCCCAGGAAGAAGAGAGATGTTGCTTTATTATTGCAAGTGACAAGAATAAGAAAGATCAGAAAAATCTGTGAAGCACACTTACCTAGCTAATAACTGAAACATGAAACAAACAAAACAGATCGAACACCACTTCTCATGAATCACAAACCATGACCTTTTCAATTCGTGAAAGTAAACGTGTTTCCCAAGAGGTCCGCTGTAATGCTTGACGGAACAGAAAAACCTAAAATTCCTTCAAAGTTTGCAAAGCACACGGTGCGATACAACGAAGTACACTGTAAGATAACTCTCAAAAAGATTGAAAAATCCATATTGAGGTGTAGGAAAACTATTAATTCACTGAACAATTATTTTTGAAACAAACGACTTTGCAAAGAATGATCTGCACACCCCATAGTCCGCACAGCTCGCGCAGACGACAGCAACAACAACAAGACTCACGTTTTTCCCTACTATCGGTTAACAAATTCAAAAGTTTTCTCTCGTAAATTTACCTTATAAAACACATGGTAACCGCATTAGCGTGTACTGTTGAGTTATGGATCTACTTGGGAGACGTCTTGGGAGGATTGCTAAGCTTATAATGTAGCACGCTCGCGCTGGTGAATATTCGAGCTACGTAGCTTATGTGAAAACAACAACATTGCACGTATTCTGAAACTAAACTTCAGGCAAGGACCTCTTCTTAAGGAGAAAATAACTAAAGTTTTTTTTTTCTAAAGAAAGTAACGAAGCGAAACTTTCTAAACAGGTGTTAAGCTTACCTGGTCAAGTCGTGCCACCATGTGGTCCAACACTGCAGCGAAGCTAGAACGTGGTCAGCAAATCGTGCTATTTGCGGCTACACCGGCGTATAGGTTCTTTAAACATGCCACAAAACGAGAAACAAACCTTTCCAATGGTAGAAGCCACGGGTGAGTCCATATATCGCACGGTCTTCGCCACAAAATGTAGCCCCACTTCCTGTATTTTTCTGCTGCTAGCATGTCGATTTACTCGTGGCTACATTTGCAATTTATTAGCATATCTGCACAGGATCGGCTTCTCGTTCCCAGAGTCCTCGCGGCACTAGAGTTCAGCACAGGACTACCAAGCTCACGTTACCAGTGTATTAAAGACGGATAACACGCAGCTTTTTACAAAGAGTTCTCTTATTGGCTGTTGAAAACAATTAGGATTAAATATGGCGGAGATCAGAACCACAGAAGAAAGATTCACAGAATAAAAAAAAGGCAGCTCAGAACCATCAGAAACGCCGGGCCACTCACGCGTTACTTCTCTTGATATCCTTGATACATCAGCCAAATCCAATGCATGCATTCCTGCCCCCAAGAGTTTGCCATCCAAAGCCCAAAAAATGCTAATGTACGAGGATTGGCCCGGGGGTCTGGGCGCAGTCGGATTTGACTTAAGCATTAAATGGAGAGCTTGCTCAAAGGCTGTTACGGTATTCATTGTTATCAAACGAGATGGTCGTATCGTCATCATAATTAATCAGTCAATTCCAAGCATATCTACAGCTATTTCGAGAAAGATTGTCAGAAAAGTGCACGCGACAATCTCGAAAGGTATTTTGGGTGGTTTTGAATTCATAGTTATTCAAAGAAGCTTGAAAGAATGACACGAGAGGGCACGGAACTATGTTTGCGTGTGCTAAAAGGAAGCAACAAAAGTAGGCAGTGTATTGATCACATCCCATATTACCTTTCGGGATTGTCGCGTGCACAGTTTGTCCGACAACCTTTCTCGAAATAGCTGTATACCCCCAAAAGCATATGTCAAGTGCAGAAATTGCCTTTGGTTGTCGACATCTGGGCAACAGCGCAGCAAGGGCAATATATATATGGGCAGCAAGGCAAAAGGTAACCTACGATCAGGCTCTTTAGCGGTAGACGTTGGAAAGAATGTATGAGAACCGCTAAAATTGGGCCTGATCTCAGGTTTGGCAAAACGGTAACCAGAGCAACAAGGCAACAAGGGTACCCAGGGAAAAAAGGCAGAAGGGCACCAAGCGCACCCAGGGGTAAAAAGGGCAACAACGGCAACAAAGCAGCAGGGCACCTAGGGCAAGAAGGCAACAGGGCAACAAGGCCCGGGGAGGCACTTAAGTATTTTTTGGGTGGGTATGTGCCGCCCGGGACTCCAAATTGGCACCCCGTTGTAAAAAAAAATCCCCTAAAATGGATACCCCGTTCTAGAAATGGGCCAATCTTTTATACTCTGTTCAAGAAAATACATTATGGACTCGTTCCAGACTTTCGCTCGCCTATTTATCCAAGATGACGGAGTCAGCGCTAGCGGCTCGCGCCAAAATACGCCCGCCTTGCACGCTAAAACACAGGGTGCGGCAAGAGTACAACAGTTTGCTTGTTAACGCATTAAACCGTATTTTTAAAAGTAATCTGTCCTTGAATAATTGAATAATTTCAAATGGCTGCTTACAAAACTGGACCTTTCATGCGTTCGAAATATTATACCCCGTTCTAGAAAACGCCCCTGAAATGGATACCCCATTCTTCAGGAGCTTCAAAATCACGACCCCGTTGGGCGGCACATACCCGTATAGGTAATGTA
>BOPM01000806.1:154700-170456 GCA_022179025.1 Porites australiensis
CTGATGCCCCGTCCAATCACAGAAAGCCAGTTCTCGAATAATATATTCGTCTCGGGAGATGGCAAACCCCTGACTGTACACCAAGAGACCCACTTCGTGGAGCGCCATGATCGCTTACCGTCCAATGAGAGAAGACCGCGATGAATGAGACGGCCTTCGAACCGCCTCTGGTTTTATAGCGGAAGGCGTAGGCTCTGATTGGCGGACCGTCCGATCACACCACCCTCACGAGAGCACAGGTTGAGTCAGCATTGGTGGGGTGATCCTATGAGCATCACGAGACGCAGGAGGATGGACAGGTCTTGGGTTATAAAAGGCAGGCAAGACGTTCACCCAGAGTCATTTCAGTCGAGGGATGGAGCGTCAAGCCACTCAACCTGCTGCTGTGCCTTCGGGACGCAAACGACGTCGAGTGAGTAGTAAGAAACCAAAGGGGGAAGAGGAAGCTCAAGCGCCAGCCCTAGACATGAGAGCCACCCGTGAACTGGAGATGGCCCAGATCGGCCTGTCCCGAGCTGAAGCCCTAGACATGAAAGCCACTCAACCCCCTACCAGTGAACTCATGGTGGTTCTGAAGGCCGTGCCCCGAGCTGAAGACCCACCGCCTCCCCCCACACCATCTCCCGTCTGTTCCGTCAACGAGCTGATGGAGGGAACCCTGAAAGACTATGAAGAAGAATGTGTAGAGAAAGGGACGTTTCATTCGGATCCTGCGACTGAAGTTGGGGAATGGGAAGTACAGGACCTGGACCAGATGGAAACCCAGTTCAACCATCTCCTGTATGAATCGTACCCCTTTCATCCCCATCGATTCATTGAATGTGTCAACCCCCGATCCAATTTTGGTCCATTGAGGTTCAAGTGTCCCCAAGAAGGGTGTCCCGTCTATTTGTTTGAAGACACTCGGGAGGTGATGATGGAGACATTGAAAGAAGACACGCATCCTCAAGTACGTGCCCGATTGCAACGAGGGGAGCTCAAGTACCGATATGGGTTCGTCCCCAAGATGAAATTGAGTCGCATTGCCAAGAATTACAACAAAGCGTTTTTTAGCTGTGGGAGCTTTCTCACCCATGCCAAACCCTGTGGCTACTTTCAATGGCTCCATGGCCCCCTGTGGTGTCCCCGAGAGCAAGCGCAACCTACCCTGAGACGATGGGTGAAAGACACACCCCCTGAGCTCCAATACAAGAAGGAGTGTTTACCTGTCCCTCTTCTGAAAGGAAAAGGCCCAGAGATGGAGGGATCCCCACCTTGGGAGATGATGAGGAGTAGTCCGCGGATGAATCAGTTTGCGGAATCCGCCAAAGCCCAGGAGAGAGAGTATGAGAAAAGGCACCATTTGCATAAGAACTTTGGTAGCACGGGTTTGTTTTGAAAACATGTAGGTGTGTGAAAAAAACTATTAAAGAAAGAAATTGGCTCTGATAGTGTGTCAGTGTCTTGATGTCGTTGCCACGCGCTTACGAAGATCCCCAGGAACCTGGGGCTTTGGGCGGGATCCAACCCTTTGCCTATGCCCATAAATTGAAAACCCCGCAAGCGCAACGGATTCTTCAATCCGTGTTGAGTTATACGCTCCACAAACCCCGACGGACGCGGTTTCCCACCACGCCCACGTTGGTCTTTGACCGAGACGAACAATGGCAGATGGATTTGGTGGACATGCAAAAACTCAGTCGATGGAATCAGGGGAACAAATATTTGTCGACCGTGATCGACGTCCTGTCCAAGTATGCCTGGGCCGTCCCCATCAAATCCAAAAGCACGCCAGAGATGATCCGAGGGTTGACACGCATTTACCAACAAGCCTTGCCGCGGCGACCGCTCCGCGTGCAGACGGATCAAGGCAAAGAATTCTACAATCGAGGGGTGCAAGCCTGGTTCAAGAAACAGGGGACGCATCATTTTTCCACGTATGAGGATAGCAAGGCCTCGGTGGTGGAACGATGGCATCGCACCTTGAAAGAGCGCATGTACCGTTATTTCACCGCGCACAATACGTTACGGTACGTGGACGTCTTACAACCCTTGATCCATACGTACAATCACGCCTATCATCGCAGTATTGGGATGGCCCCACACCAAGTCACCCCCAACACGGTGCCCGACGTGTGGGATAGACTCTACGGGTCGCGTTTGAACCCCAAGATCCCACCTCCCAAATGTCGAGTGGGCGATCGTGTGCGTCTCAACAAGAAACATCGCCCCTTCAAAAAAGGGTATTTGCCTGGCTGGACGGAAGAAGTGTTTGTGGTCGCGCACGTTCGTCGTCATCCCGTGGTCACCTATCGACTCCGTGAATGGGACGGCACGCCTATAAAAGGCACGTTTTACGAACCCGATGTCCAAACAGTTCAAGTGTCGGACGACTCGTTATTTCGGGTCGAAAAAGTCTTGAAACGTCAAGGACGTCACGTGTTGGTCCGGTGGAAAGGGTGGCCTGCCAAGTACGATAGTTGGATTCCCGCGCAACATGGTACGCGTCAAAATAACGCCTCGAAAAAGAAAAAAGCGGGTGAGGTTTCTGGATGAGGTCCTAGCGGATTCCAGCCGACCGCGGGCCAGTTACACCCCACCACCCACCAGTGACGCGGACATTCTGAAATTCATCCAGAAGAAAGCGGCCCAACAACGGCAAGCCCGACCCTTGCAGTGGTGGGAAAAGTTGGCCAGCCCCACCAAGCAGCAATGGGCGTACGCCAATGCCTACCATCGAACCGAAGAGTATGCCAAGAAACGGGGTGCCCTGCGTTCCCCACCCAAGAAAACGGCCAAACAACGCCGACGCGCCGGCCGTCATCCACCCATGCGCAAGAAGAAACCTCCCAAACCCAAAACCTGCATGACCCTGATGGAACTGGCACGGGCCTTTCCCAACATTGCCCAGCAAGTGTGTTTTCATCCCAAACAATCGACCTTCAATTCGTTGGTGGGACGAGTCCCTCGCAGTAAACAGAAAATGGACCAGTGGCTATAAAAGGACCCTGCACCCTCTCGGACGCGCCTCTTGTTCATCATCATGAGTGAGATTAAACGCCTGACGCTCATCAGCGATCCGACCCACGAGTTTCCTAAAAATGCCAACAACAGTTTCAAGGTCCGTCTGCCCGAACGCCTCTCCTTACCGGGCGAGGGTTGGCATGCCTCGTTGATGTCCCTGACCGTCCCGGACCAAGGACAGAGCAATGCCGTCATTGCCGCGGATCCTCATACCAAAGTGATGAAATTCAAAATGTCGTATGTGGTCCGCAAGTTTCAGTTGGGCACCTATCGACGGATGGAAATCAAAACCGTGGACTGCGCATTGGAATTGGAAGAGATCATGAATGCGAATCAAATCGTGGCGACGGGGAGTCAGTTTTGGAAACGAGTGATGCAAGAAGTGCACAATAAAATCATGCACAATGTGATGAATGAACAAATGCAGCGTTTGGTCAAGGAGCCCGACGAAAGACCTATTGTCAGCGCCAAACAAAACGCCATGCCCCGACTGTCATGGAAAGAGGATGCCTTGGTGATTCATGCCATTCCCCAAATGGATTTGATTAAAGAGGACAAGAGCGCTATCAGTGACCTTTTCATCAACCTGGACATTGCGCTCAAGTTTGGGTTGGTGCTCAAAAAAACCAGTCAAAACAGGACCTGGTATCCATTGGGGCCCAATATGCAATACACGCTGCCCACCAAGACGTACGATTCGACCACCCAACCCGCCGGCAATCAGTTTCGCAGGGCATACAACTGGGAGGGCGAGCAGTACATGGACGTCAATCCCACCTTACTGTTTGGCAATACAGGCAGTATTGTCAATGATCCCCTGCAAGTGGTGACCCATGGTGGTGTGAAGTGGTGGAATGGCAGTTGAACAACCTAGATGCCTCGTTTGAAAAAGTGGTGGGGACTCGCAAACGCACTGTCATGGTCTATTCGGATCTAGTCGAATCCACCGTGGTGGGCAGTGGCAAGTTTCCCCTGTTGCGGGAAGTGCAATTGTTGAGAATCGGCGATGGTGAAAGTACGGCGGAACCCCTGCACCACCAATGGATCAAAGTGCGAGGAAATCAACTAGAGATCTTGGAAGTGGAGATTGCGAGTACCAGTGGACCCCTGGCCACCTTACCCCCTGGCAAAACCCTGGTGACCATCGGTCTCAAACAGCTATAAAAAGCCACCCCACGTGTTCTGGAGGGTCAAAAAGCACCTCGACGCAAACCGACAATGCGCGGAGGAAGTTTAACGCGGTACCACACGTCCGTGCTCACCCAGCAAGAGGGCAAAGGGTTGGCCGAAGATTTGATCAAACTGGCGGGACCCCTGATCATGCAGCAAGCTCAAGCGGGACTCCAAGATATTCAACGAGGAAAGAGTGCGGCGGACACGTGGGCCGATCGAAGTGCGCAACTCAGCCGCGGATTGAAACGCAAAGCGCCTGCCATGGCCTGGACGGTCGGCAAACACAAGGCCAAACGGACCGCCCAAAATACCTATAAAAGAGCCACGCAACGCGTACGGGACATCTTTGGACTGTGAAAATGGTACGTGTGGGAGGCTTTCTCAAAACGCAAAATCGTATTCGACGGCAACGCGCCCGTGGACGGTTCATTTCGCCGTATCAAGTGGGGGGCACGATTTTTGGCAAGTCGACCATGGCGCGCTATCCCCTGATGTACACGTCCTCCCGCCTGTTGGAGCCCTGGCGGTTGGATCAACGCCAACGTCGCAAGATGAAAGGGGGTACGATTTTTGGCAAGTCCACCCGCATGCATAATAATCCTTTGAGGTTCCCGTCTGCGTACCCGGTGGACCCCAACCATTGGGCGAGGACCATGGCTCGACGCCGACACGGTATGAAAGGAGGCACGATTTTTGGCATGGGGGATCCCAGGAAGGTTTTGTGGGCCAACCAAGCAAAGGCCAGGAGGCAACGTAGGCGAAAGGGTATAAAAAGGGGACGACGTTGAACCATCGTCGACAGTCCGCATCTTGTCGCTCCAACTGTTTGACGTGCCCGATGTGGATTATCGGTACGAAGCCTCTCGGGAGGTGGAGTTTCAACCCGCCTTGACGGGCATCCAGCCCATCACCTTCTCCATTCCAGGCTCAGACGATTATTACGATCCCAATTCCCTCCGATTCAAAGTCAAAGTGCGCCTGACGGATCCAGCGGCTGGGTATGCAGGATTGAAAGCCAATTTGGCCAACTCCGATGCCAACAATACCAGAAACACCTACTGCGTCAACAATTTCGGTCACACCATCTTTCGAGATATCACCCTGAGCATGAATGGGGTCCTCATGACTGAACAGAGCAACACCTACCATTACAGAGCCTACCTAGAAACCCTCCTGAATTACAGCCGAGACGAAGGAGCCACCAAGCTAGCCCCGCAAGGATGGGTCAATCAGCTCAATATGATTCCAGAAATGGGAGCCACAGGAGCCAATTCTGGTGTGCCCACCAATGCGAATTGGAGTGGGAATACAGACTTGCGAGCCTTGACCAGCCGGTTGCTAGACCAGAATTGGCACACCTTCATCATTCGTCCCCATTTGCCACCCCTCAAGACAGGCAAATTGTTGGTCCCCAATGTCCAGATGGACTTTGAACTCTTCCTCAACCCCAACAACGTCTACCTGATGGGCACCCCTAACAAAGGGACCTTGAATGACAAGAAATTTCCAGCCATCCACAGTGAAGACATCAAAGTCACCTTGTTGATGAGAAAAGTGACCCTGAATGCCAGCGTCTATGTCAGACTGCAGAAAGAAAGACAACTGGGCAAACAGATTGCCCGCTACCCAGTCGTGCGAAGCGAAATTCGCACGTTTTCCTTCGATGGACGAACCACCCAGTGGGAACAAGACAATGTGTTTGTGGGTCGATTTCCTGACAGAGTGATTGTCGGGTTATTACATTCCAATACCTTCAATGGAGACCTACAAAGATACTCCTTCGCCTTTGAAAAGTTTGGCGTCACCCAAATACGACAGACCTTGAATGGAGAAGAATACCCTTACAGAACCCTGCAACTGACTGGAGGAGAAGCCTATGAAGATCTACTGGGCTACGATCGATTTCTACAAGCCATGGGTGCCTACAATGAAGATAAGATTCCTATGATGCTGCCTGATGATTGGGGACAAGGCAAGAACTGCACGTTGTTCATGTTCAACAATGTGCCCAGTGGGAAAGCAGATGACTCCCAGTATCGCAACCCCCGTCAATCGGGCAATGTGCGACTGATCCTTGATTTTGCTGCCGCGGTGAATCACAACATCACCGTGTTGGTATGAAGCGAGTATGAAAACATGTATGAGATCAATCATCTGGGAGGTATAAAGTACAACATCAACGGCTGATGTAGCCTCAGAAGTCAGAAGACACCGGTCATGGAGTTTGTGGCGCTCAGTGATACTGTGTTACAGACCCTGGCCCTGGAGGATCCCACATTACGGCGCGTGTTTCACGGGTGTACCCCGCCGACCAGCTACCCCGATCACCCCCCAGGAGTGTCCGTCAAGCGTACATTGTCAACACCGACCCTGCGAGAGAACCGGGACAACATTGGTTGGGCTTGTGGACGGAACAGAACAAGTGCGAGGTCTTTGACAGTTATGGTCTACCCCTGCACGTGTACACCAACCCGGAGTTGCACCAGTGGTGGGGTCAATGGAAGTACCTGACTCGCAGTGACATCACCCTGCAAGCCATGGATAGTCAGACCTGTGCCCATTATGCTTCATTTTTCTTGAAAGCCCGAGCGCAAGGACGGTCGTATCAAGAATTTTTGAGTAAATGGAGTTGCGACAATTTAGTGTTGAATGATCATAAAGTGGCCGAACAGTTGAAACGTGTAATCAAACAGGAACTACAAGATGAAGTCGATGCCCGACCCGACGGGCAAAAGAATGTGAGCCGCCAGGCCTTTATGCTTTGTCATCAGTGTGATCATTAAGTCCAATAAAAAACCATAAAAATGACTCGTTCTGTGCATGAGAGGTCATTGTGTTATCATGATTACTCGAGGCGATGTGCAGCGCGTGATTGATGCGTTCCTATTAGAAGAAACCGTGTATTGGTGGGTACACCCGATCGAGCGGGTCAACACGGTCCAAGGATTCGATGCGTGGGATGGGTATCATTGGTTAGTGGCCCGACAATTGGCGCAAGACCAAGACTGGGTCTCCCTCAAGCACTACATGGACACGATGGGTGAAACGTATTTAAGAGAGACCATGGAAGGTCTGATTCAGTCCGAGTCGCCACGATTGTACCGCTAATATTGGACGGCTTGCCCAGCCGCAGACAACGACGACGACGCGCCTCTTCCCGACGACCCCGCTTTCGCCAAAACGGGCGGGGCATCATGAGCGTGTTGCCCAAATCGGCCAAAATCGGTTATAAATTGGGACGCAGCAAACGGTATAAACGCATGGGCGCCAAAGGGGCCACGGGTCATTATCGACGTCACCCTCGACCGTGGGAATCATGATCCGACAACCCAGTAGTGTGATCATCGCTGGCCCGTCGGGCAGCGGTAAGAGCGAGTTGGTGGAACAATGGTTACGGTACCTCAACGTCTTTCAAGTCAAACCCAACAAGATCGTCTATGCCTATGATCGCTGGCAACCCCGATTCGACCGTATGCAAAAAAAGGATGGGATTCAGTTTCATCGCGGGTTACCGGACCCCCGTCATTTGACCCAATGGTTTGGTCGGACGCGCGGAGGAGTGTTGGTCTTGGATGATCTGATGGAAGAAGGGGGACAAGACAAACGGGTGTTGGATTTGTTCACCAAAGATTCTCATCATCGCAACATCACTGTGCTGTATTTGACGCAAGATTTATTCCCGCCTGGCAAATTTTCCAAGACCATCGATCGCAACGCGCATTTCATCGTGGCGTTCAAAAACCCCCGGGATCAAACGGGCATACGGACCATTTTACTGCAAGCCTTTCCTGACCGGTGGCGTCAAGTCTTGCGCCTATTTAAACGCATCACGTCCCGCCCCTTTGGCTATTTGATGTTGGATGTGCATCCTGCGTCGGATGATCGCTACCGATTGTGGAGTCATTTAACGCCCCGAGAAGGCAAGGCGCAAGTCCACACCCTGCCCGTGGATGTCCCTGCCGTTCGACAACGAACTGTAACGAGAACTCGCCAGGGTCCTCCGGCAAAGAGAAGGCGGACAACATACTGACTTAGCGGCCCGCATGGACACTCCGACCCTCTCGCCCGCCGGCGTGGGCTCCCCCACGGCGCCCCCTCCCCTCCAGGATCTCAGCAGCATGACGGACATGGTGACCGAATTGACTCGACCGGTGGATCGTGCCCAATTGGATCAAGAGATTGAGACTTTCAATTTGACCTACCCGGTCAATGTGGACGATGCCTTGAATGCGTTTACGTTACCGCCCGTGGCTGGCACTGGCACCGCCCCCGCCACCACCACCACGGCACCTCCACCGCCACCACCCTCCCTCACCACCGCCCCCACCACCACGGCGACTCAAACCCGTCCTACCACGTCGACCCGAACACGCCCCACGACCACCACTACGACCGGCCGACCGCGATCCGTCACCTCCACCCGAACACGCCCCGTCACCACCGCCACGACCACCACCGCTCCCTCGCGCCCCCTCACCGCTCGCCGCAGCGCCGGGGCAGGGACCAGGACCAACACCTCGACGATGACGACCCCCACTGGACGCTCCACCATAGCCGCCAAACAACCGCGACGACGTCCCCGCGTGCCCTCCCCTCCGTCACCTGATTCTTCCCCTCCTCCGTCAGAGGACGATGACGAGGATGACGACGAGGATCGACGGCGGGGATTAAGGCGACGGTTGGATTTGCTCAATGAAGATGCTCAACAACGTGCTCGGGGCAGACGTATTCGCAACATCACACACACCAATACAGTCACCACGGTCTACGAAGATGGGGGAGGGCGACCCTCCGTGCGCCGCACGTCCACCCGAACGTCCAGTCGAAGTCCACCGCCACCACGCCGAGGACGCGGCCGTGGCCGAGCACGCGGACGGGGTCGACGCCCGTGAACAAAAAAAAAGATATAAAAACAGCTTCCTTCCTCCCATCGTCCTAGTACCATGTGTGGCCGTTGTCGAAACGCGATGGCCCCTAGACGGAAACGCAAACGCACCACGACTCGACGTCGCCCACCCGCCAAACGACCACGGCGTATGACCTATAGTCAAGTAGGGGGTGTCTCGCCGGGTCTCATTGTGGGGATTGGCAAAGCCGGCTATGGGATCACCAAAGCCTTGGGGGAGCATTAACAAAAGCGAGCTTTGAAAATATCCGCCAAACGCCGACGGGCAGTGGACGAATCCTATGCACGTGGCAAACCGAAACGCTATGCGGGGGAATCGTTTAATTGTTCTATCATGTGAAAACGTATAAAGAGACCTTCGTGGGCCTGAACAGTGGTTAGTTGAAAGATGGTCCGTGGACCCAATGGACGCCGACATCGTTATGTCCCCCGAATACGACGCCGTCGACGTGGATTGCAACGCGGAGGCGTGCTCCCCATGTTGGCAGTGGCTCTCTCGCCTTGGGCGTTCAAGAAGAAGAAACGGCAGGCGCGCCGACGCTAAAGTGACCTATCCCAAGAAAAGAAAAGCCGTCACGTTTGCTTTGGACTGGGACGAACAGTATGAAGCGGTCCTGTGTTCACGGTGTCGAGATCACATGCAAACGCATGATCATGGCGAATTGTGTGACAGGTGTGGAGCCGTTTTTACCATAAATAGACCTTGGTCGTTGCCTGAACTCAAGATTCATCATGGAGTGGCGCATGGAACGTCAAGCCCCGTTCTTGAAAAGTGTCTTACAAGAAGCCAATCAACACAAACGACAAGAATTGTTGCGGATGGCGAATGCGGATCAGATCAATGCTATCAGTGAATTGGTGATGAACACCCTCCGTGGCACGGTGCCCCGCTCCCGACACACCATTACGTTGCTCAAACCCCACGCACAGAGCTTACGCGCCATGGCCAAACCCGCCCATTCCGTCAAACGACGACGCGCCATCATGATGGCTCAAAAAGGGGGCGCCCACTGGCCTGAGCTCTACCGATGTTATAAACGTTGCATTCGCTAGACAAGACACCTCAGTTGCACCATGGAACCCGAGATGGTGAGCACCACGGTGGACAACGCCCCTGCTTTTTTACAATTACGAGACAAGTACAAACAAGAATTGGTGGAAGATACCCGCTTGACCAAAGCCGCCGATTTAGCGGCCAAACAACATGTGCTCCTGACCAGCGATGCCCCCGATGCTTGGAAACGGCCTCAACTCAAAGCCGTGAGCCGTCAATTACGCCATTGGACCAAAAAAGTTCGCCAACCGTTTGGGGCCCCGACCGGTGGTGTGAGCGCGACAGGGGCCACGACCCCTGGCGACGATGATTTTGAGGCGGGCCCGATGCAGGCGTGGTTCACGCAATTGGTCAAGGTGACCCAGGGTATAAAACAAGGGTCCACGCCTGGAGGACCCAGAAAACCACCTGTCCCGCCCAAACCGAACATCACTCCCAGTGCTAAAAAGAAACTCAAGTTTACGCCCAAGGTGAGCATTGCCGAGTTGGCGAAAGAGTTGCCATTTTCAGAGGACGTTGCCCCGAAACCTTGGGACACCCCCTCCTTAGCTGTCAAGCGCAAAATCAAAGAGGTGGCAGAGAAGAAAGCCGCAGGTCGGGCCAAGAAAGCCTTGGATTGGAAAACCTGGAAAACCCCGTCATGGGACGGACTCAGAGACGCCGTGCTGCGCCCCGCTCCCGAGCGAGGCGACGTCGACGACGATCGCAACGTGGAGGCAAGTTATTCGACGTGCAAAACCTCCTCAACAAGACGGGCATTGAATTTCATTGGCCCGGCTATCAGTACATGGGACCCGGCACCCATTTGAAAAAACGATTGGCCCGTGGGGATCCCGGCATCAACCGGTTGGACAGGATTGCCAAAGCCCATAACATCGACTATGATAAAGCCAAGGACTTGAAAGATAAATGGGAGGCTGATCGCAAGATGATTGCCAAGATTGATAAACTCCCTGGCCGCAAAAGCCTGACGGAACGCATTGTTAGACGCATTATGAAAACCAAACTCCGATTGGGCATGTAAACCCCTTAGTCATAAAAAAGGCAACCTTGTTCAATGGCATAATACACATGTTTTAATAAAACTCATTTTTGTTCTTACAAATAGTGGTCCATTTGTTACAATGCATCGGCACGAATCGTTTGCACTGTGTCCACATCAGGCTCAGACTCGGCCCAGTCTAAGGGCAACCACAGTAGGGGAAAGAGACGGTCCAATTGCTCGTCCAACCATTGCCATTCTCGACGCCGAATCGATTCTACACGCTTCTCATATCTCTGACTCTGCAGGGCTTTCCACCCCTCGACACCCAAAACTCGCTTTTTCTCGGCCTGTATCTCTCGCCGCCGCACATTCAATCGTTGTTTGTAGGCCTCGTAGGTCCCCTCCTCCTTCATTTTCTGTGTCCAATTTCTTTGACACTGGGCGTTTTTACGTTTGACTTCGTTCCGCTGCTCCTCCGACATGGCATGGTAGCGTCGCATGCCCTCTTGGATCTTTTTGGCCTTGAAGGTCTCGTACTCTCCGTTCGCTCTCATACGGGCCATACGTTCGTGGTAGCGTCGACGTTGAAGGGCCTTCACGTCCTCTACGCTGTTCAAGGCGGCATACTGGCGCTGCCGATACAGTTTTTGTTTTTTTTTGTTTTTTCAGGGTCCTGCTTTGTCCGGGGCTGGCTCGATCCTAGCGTATCCATGATCTAGTTCCAGTAATCGGCCGGCACACACGTCCGCCAACGCACGCAACTTTCGGAACGGGTGTTGTTAGTTCTGCTGAACCCGGGCACGACGGTCCCGCTGCTGCTGCACAATTCGCTCGCGGTTCCGGTGATAGTAGTCCCAGTTGAGGTGACGCACTTAAGCCAAATGCTTGGCTCGGTAACGGAGACAGGCCAGTCGGTTCGCCTCTCGGGCTCTAGCAATCTGCTCTGGTGTGGGGGCTGGTTTGGGTGGACGGGGTGGTTTGAGTTTCTTCTGGGCCGCTCACCGTTCACGCTTCTGTTGCAACACTCTCTCCTTGTTTCTGAGGTACCACTCTCAGAGGAGACTCAAGGAGTCTGTACCCATGGGGGGGACCACCCCTGATCTTCCTCCTGTCGATCAAACCCCTTACCTGACTCTCACCTGAGCCTTGTCCACCAATCCCCGTTCGCACTCGATCACGTGTTTTTGGGTCTATAAAAGCCAGCGTCTGGCGAGGGAAATTCAAATTGTTTTCCTCCGTCATGGCGGAGGACGACTGGTATCGTTTTAGTGACGAAGAGGAGAATGAGGATGCTCTGTTGGACCGCGCCTATGACTGGTGGGAACAGTTGGGAGGTGCCGCCGCCACCCGCGGTCCTCTCTTTCAATTCACCATGCAACCCATAGGTCGATGACGCCGCTGGCACGAGGTGGTGGAGCGGGCGCAATTGCGTCAATTGCGGGATCCTGTGGCTGGGGATAATATTGGGATGGCTTTAACTGAAGCGTTGCATCATTCCATCGAGACGGAACTCGACCGAGAGCAGCGACCCGCCCATCATTTTGTCAATTTTGCCATCACGGCTCATGGTTTCACCCACGCGTACCAAACAGCCAATTTTACCGTGGGAGAATTTTTACAACGCACTGCTCGTTTCGATGAGATGTTGGCCACCTTGGCTGGTAAATTAAACAGCAATGAAGCGTTCAACCCCGATCGCGGGTTCCAAGTGGATGTGGTGTTTGTATCAATGCCCAGCCCAGGGTCCGGTCGACATAAACAACGCAATGCGGGACGTGTATGCCTGGATCGAGACAACAAGAAAAAAAATGCATCATCACCATCCGAAACAGAGATGCTTTATGCTGTGCTCGTGCCATTGTCACCATGCGTACCCACTGCCATAAAGATCAAGGCGTGGACGGGTTTCGTGACTGGGACAATCTCAAACGTGGTCGTCCTGTGCCGCAACGTCAAGCCCAGGCATTACATCAGCAAGCGGGAGTAGCTGAGGGTCCCTGTGGTTTGCCAGAGCTTCGCCAATTTCAACAGGCGTTGGGGCCTCAATATCAATTGCTGGTGATGACCCGGATGAAACCGTTTTTTCTGATATTCAAAGGACCCACAGCCCCTCATCAGATCCGTTTACTGAAATCCAATGATCATTATGATGGCTGCACGTCCTTTTCCGCGTTTGTCAACCGATCCTATTATTGCATGGACTGTGAACGGGGGTTCAACACCAACGACCGAACCAATCACACTTGTCAAGGGAGACACTGCACTGCGTGTGGGCGCTTTGACTGTCCGGATTATGTGCGTGGCACCCGACCCACTGACCATTGCCCCTTATGTCACCGTAAGTTTTATGGTACCCATTGTATGCACCATCATGTGGTCAGCCGGCAATGTCAATCGATCAAAACTTGTCTCAAGTGTCAAGCCCAATACGCGGTGGTTCCTGACCGACGTCATAAGTGCGGGCACGCCAAATGCCCCGTGTGTCAGGAATGGGTGCCCATCCAGGACCACAAGTGTGTGGAAAACGAGGAGCCCGAACCAACAGAGGAGGGGGGAGGTTGCATGGTGGCGCCACCCCCTCCCCTGTTTGTTTACGCGGATTTTGAAGCCATGCAAAATGCGGAAGGAGTGTTTGTGGCTAATTTGTTGTGCTATTCGTCGAGTGAAGAAACGACCATTCATGTGTTGGACGGGGAGGACTGTGCCCTACAATTTTTGCGCGATTTAGATGATCTCACCGACATCCCAGACAGCGTAGGGCGAGCGGGAGATTCTCGTGGTGTTTCATAATTTGAAAGGCTTCGACGGCATGTTTATTCTGCACGAACTGTACCAGCAACAACGCGAGGTGGCGGACCAACTCACGGTGGGTGCCAAAGTATTGTCCTTCAAGAGCGGACCCGTCAAGTTCATTGACTCGCTGTGTTTCTTGCCCATGCCGCTAGCCTCTTTTCCCAGCAACTTCAATTTGACTGAATTAAAGAAGGGATTCTTTCCTCACTTGTTCAATACCCCGGATCATCAACAATACGTGGGCCGCATCCCCGATTTGGAATTTTACGATCCCGATGGCATGATGGCCAAAAAGAAAGAGGAACTGACTCGTTGGCACGCGGACCAAGTCCGTCGTAATGTCACGTTCAATTTTAAGCAAGAAATGATTGACTATTGCAAGTCGGATGTGGCTCTCTTGAAAGCAGGGTGTGAAGCCTTTCAGCAAGAATTTCAACGGCAGGCTGGCTTCAACCCCATGGCCAAGTGCATGACCATCGCCAGTGCCTGCAATCTGTATTGGCGCAAGCATCATTTGACCCCCGACACCATTGCTGTCGAACCTCTCGGAGGGTGGCGAGGCGCCCAAGTCAACCAATCCCTCAAGGCCCCACAATGGTTGTACTACCAGGAACATCAAATTCCCAAGGAGGGGGCCAGCGCCGACCGCATTCGACATGTCCGCAACGGGGGTGAACAGTCTGTCCGAACCATCGCCAATAGCCATTTTGTCGATGGCTACGATCCCCTGACTCGCACCGTCTACGAGTTTCATGGATGTCTCTACCATGGCTGTCCCCGTTGTTATCCCGTGAGAAACGCCACCCATTATGCCACGCCGGATCGAACCGTCGAGGAACTCTATCAAGCCACGCTCTCCAAACGCATGGCGCTGCTCCGAGCAGGTTACACAGTGATCGAAATGTGGGAGTGTGAATGGGACAAATTGGTGGACACCGATAAAGCAGTCCAACGTTTCCTGAATTCATTCGATCTCCCCCCACCTCTGGAACCTCGCGAGGCCTTCTTTGGGGGTCGAACTGGTGCTGTAGCCCTGCATGCCGTAGCTGGGGAGGGCGAGGAGCTACGTTATGTGGATGTCATCTCCCTTTACCCGTGGGTGAATAAGAACTGCCCCTACCCCATCGGTCATCCGAAAATCATCACCCAACCCGCCGACCAGTCCCTGGAATTCTATTTTGGTCTGGCCACCGTGGATATTCTTCCTCCGGCTAGCCTATTCCACCCCGTCCTGCCTGTGCGCTGTGGCCAAAAGCTCACCTTTCCTCTCTGCCGTTCTTGTGTTCAGGAGGAGCAAGCCCAACCTATGTTGACCAGAACCCATTATTGCCCTCATTCTGACGCCGATCGCATGCTACGCGGAACCTGGTGCACGCCCGAGCTGGTCAAAGCTATCGAAAAGGGGTACACGCAGATCAAAATTCATGAAGTCTGGCATTTTCCCCCCGAGCAACGCAAAACAGGTCTCTTCGCCAATTACGTCAACATGTGGCTCAAGATCAAACAGGAATCAGCGGGGTGGCCCGGCTGGTGTCAGACCCTCGAGCAGAAACGAGACTACATTCTTCGTTACCAAGAGCGGGAGGGCATCCGTCTGGACATTAGCAGCATTGCCAAAAACCCCGGACGCAAAGCCACCGCCAAGCTCATGCTGAACAGTTTCTGGGGTAAATTCGGGGAGCGGATCAACAAACCCACCACTGTCACTGTGAAAGACCCCGCCCATTTGTTCAGCGTCATCTCCGATGCCGCCGTGGATATCAGCACGCTCCGCCTCTGTACCGACGATATCCTGGAAGCCGTCTACACCAGCGTCCAAGACAATGCCGTCAAAGGCACCAA
>BOPM01000807.1:43516-59888 GCA_022179025.1 Porites australiensis
CGCAGCAAGTCATGGAAAAAACTGTGCCCGAGGTCTGGGCCAGACTCTACGGAAAGCGCTTGAAGCAAAAGACGCCACCTCCCAAATGTCAAGTGGGTGATCGCGTACGCCTCAACAAGAAACATCGACCCTTTCAAAAAGGGTATCTACCTGGATGGACAGAAGAAGTGTTTGTGGTGACGCATGTACGTCGTCATCCCATCGTGACCTATCGACTCAGTGAATGGGACGGTACGCCTATAAAAGGTACGTTTTACGAACCCGATGTGCAAAAAGTGCAAGTGTCGGATGACTCGTTATTTCGGGTCGAAAAAGTCTTAAAACGTAAAGGACGCAACGTGTTAGTGCGTTGGAAAGGCTGGCCAGCCAAGTACGATAGTTGGATTCCCGCCCATGGTGCGAAGAAAACAAACAACACAACGAAAAAAAAGAAGTAGACGGTTTCTGTACCCAATACCCACTGAAAGCAGTTACACATCACCCCACATGGACGAGGTCGAGATCATGAAGTTTATTAACAAGGAAGCGGCGAAACAAAGACGAGCCAAAGTCAACACAATGGCTGGGGTCGCCTTTGGTGAACAAGCTCTTCGTTCTTACACGGCTGCCCAAAAGAAACAACGCCGGCGCGCTGGACGTCATCCACCCATGCGCAAGAAGAAAAAAACCACCCAACAAAAAACTTGCTTAACTCTAATGGAACTAGCACAAGCCTTTCCCAACATTGCTCAGCAAGTATGTTTTTACCCCAAACAATCAACCTTTAATTCGTTAGTAGGACGGGTTCCTCGTAGCAAACAGAAAGTGGTTAAGTGGCTATAAAAGCACCTTGTACTCTCTGAGACGCACCTCTTGTTCATCATGAGTGAGATTAAACGCCTGACGCTCATCAGCGACCCGACCGACGAGTTTCCCAAAAATACTAACAACAGTTTCAAGGTCCGTTTGCCTGAACCTCTCTCCTTACAGGGCGAGGGTTGGTATGCCTCGTTGATGTCTCTGACCGTCCCGGATGAAGGCCAGAGCAATGCCATCGTCGCTGCGGATCCTCATACCAAAGTAGTCCGATTCACCTATCCGCAAATGATCCGCAAATGGACAGACACGGGCGACCCATCAACCTCTGCGTATCTGCGTATAGAAACCCCAACGGTCACCCAAATGCTCGAATTGGAAGAGGTCATGAATGCGAGTCAAATTGTGGCAACGGGGCGTCAGTTTTGGAATCGCGTGAAGCAAGAAGTGCATAACAAAATCATGACCGAAGCGATGAGAAAACAATGGGAAATGCAGGTCGCCAATCGCGACGATAAACCCATCGTGTTTGTCAAAAAACACGCCATACCCCAGCTGAGTTGGAAAGAGGAGTCCCTGGTGATTGAGGCGATTCGCAAAAAGGATTTACTGAACATGGCCCAAAGCAACATGGTGGAGTTTTACATCAACTTGGACATTGCGCTCAAGTTTGGATTGCTACGCAGAAAGACGGGCAAGACTGGCAACAACACGGCAGATTTTGTTCTGGGTCCGAATCTGCAATATTCTTTGCCAACCAACACCTATGATGAGACCACCCAGCCTGTTGGCAGTCGATTTCGTACCTATTACAATTGGGAAGGTGAAAATTACGAGGGCGTCAACAACACCAGTAGAGCCTTTACGATCATGACAGCTGATAATGTCAAGTGGGTGAGATTGTACCCAGCGTTACAATGGCAGATGAACAACCTGGATGCCTCGTTTGAAAAGATGGTGGGGACTCGCAAACGCACCGTCATGGTCTATTCGGATCTAGTCGAATCCACTGTAGTAGGAAGTGGCAAGTTTCCCTTACTGCGAGAAGTACAGTTATTGAGAACTGGGGATGGTGAAAGTATGGCGGAACCCCTGCACCACCAGTGGATCAAACTGCGAGGACAACAATTGGATATCTTGGAAGTGGAGATTGCAAGTACCGCTGGACCCTTGACCATCTTACCTCCCGGCAAAACCATCGTGACGATAGGTCTCAAACAGGTATAAAAACCACCACGCACCCTTAGACGAGTATCCTCATCATGAGTAAAATTCAACGCCTGACGCTCATCAGGGATCCAACCAACGAGTTTCCCAAAAATGTCAACAACAGTTTCAAGGTCCGTCTACCCGAACGTCTCAACTTACCGAGCGAAGGTTGGCACACCTCGTTGATGTCTCTGACTGTCCCGGATAAAGGACAGAGCAATGCCGTCATTGCCACGGATCCTCATACCAAAGTGCTCAAATTCAAAATGACTTATGTGGTCCGCAAGTTTCAGTTGGGCACCTATCGGCGTGTGGAAACCAAAACCGTGGACTGCGCGTTGGAATTGGAAGAGATCATGAATGCAAATCAAGGGGTGACGACTGGGAGTATGTTTTGGAAACGAGCGATGTAAGAAGTGCACAATAAAATCATGCACAATGTCATGAATGAACAAATGCAGCGTTTGGTCCTGGAGCCTGACGAAAAACCTATTGTCAGCGCCAAACAAAACGCGGTGCCACGACTGACATGGAAAAAAGGTGCCATGGTGATTAATGCTATTCCCGAAGCGGATTTGATTAAGGCGGGCAAGAGCGCTATAACTGACATTTTCATCAACCTGGCGATTGCGCTCAAGTTTGGGTTGGTGGTCGAAAAGACCAGTCAAAACAGGACCTGGTATGAATTGGGGCCCAATTTGCAATACACTCTGCCCGCCGTCACCTACGATTCGACAACTCAACCCGCCGGCAACTCCTTTCGCACGGCGTACAACTGGGAAGGCAAGCAGTACACAGGCGTCAATCCCACTTTACTGTTCGGTAATACAGGTACTATTACCAACGATCCCTTGCAAGTGGTGACCCATAGTGGTGTGAAGTTTTTGCAATTGTCCTTGATAGTGCAATGGCAGTTGAACAACCTCGATGCCTCGTTTGAAAAGATCATCGGCACCACTCGACGTACCATGATGGTGTACTCAGACATTGTGGAATCCACCGTGATGGGTAGTGGTAAGTTTCCCTTGCTGCGGGAAGTGCAGATAATGCGAACCGGTGATGGTGAAAGTACGGCAGAACCTCTGCATCACCAGTGGATCAAAGTGCGAGGCAACCAATTGGACATCATCGAAGTGGAAATTGCCAACACCGATGGAACTCTGGCTGTTCTCCCTCCCGGCAAAACCATTGTGACGATAGGTCTCAAACAGCTATAAAAACCACCACACACATCTGAGAGAAGACCATACCAAAACAGAACAGAGATGCGAGGAGGGAGTTTAACGCGCTACCACACACCCGTGGTGACAACCCAAGAAGGAAAAGGGTTGGCCGAAGACTTAATCAAACTAGCCGGTCCTCTCATCGTGCAGCAAGCCCAAGCGGGACTCCAAGATATCCAACAAGGACTGAGTTTGGCCGACACCTTGTCGAATCGTGGAGAGCAAATTAAACGCGGCTTGAAAACGCAAAGCTCCTGCCCTGGCCTGGACCGTGGGAAAAAACCAAGCCAAACGAACCGCTCAAAATACCTATAAAAGAACGACTCAACGCGTACGGGATATTTTTGGATTGTGAATCATGGTACGCATTGGAGGATTTCGCAAAACGCAAAATCGCATTCGACTTCAGCGGCCCCGAGGCCGGTTTATTTCACCCTATCAAACGGGAGGGACTATCTTTGGTAAATCTACCACAGCACGCTATCCCTTCATGTACTCATCATCCCCAGCACTAGAGCGTTGGATGATGAAACACCTGCAGCAACGTGGCAAGATGAAAGGAGGTACGATTTTTGGCAAGTCCACCCGCATGCGAATGCAAAATCCCTTGAGATTCCCATCTACGTCCCAAGAGAATGAGATGATGATAGAACGCTGGCTGAAGCAACGTATGAAAGGGGGAACTATCTTTGGCAAGTCCACGCGAATGCGTATGCGTTATCCCTGGATGACCCCCTATGACTACCAGGTGGACCCTAATTGGCTGGCTCGGAACGCTATAAAAAGGAAACGTCATTGAACGTCTTCACTCTCATTGTGGACTTGGGGCTGACCGAAAAAAAAAAACATGTCGCTCAATTTGTTTGATGTCCCGAATGTGGATTACCGGTACGAAGCCTCCAGGGACGTGACGTTTCAACCTGCCTTGACGGGAATACAGCCCATCACGTTTTCCATCCCGGCCTCCGAAGATTATTATGATCTCAACGAACTCCGTTTTCAAGTCAAAGTACGTCTGACTGATCCTGCCGGTGGGTATCAAGGATTGAAAGCCAATTTGGCCAATTCCGATGCCAACAATACCAGAAACACCTACTGCGTGAACAATTTTGCCCACTCCATCTTTCGAGATATTACCATGAGCATGAATGGCGTCCTCATGACTGAACAGAGTAATACCTACCATTACAGAGCCTACTTGGAAACCTTATTGAATTACAACCGAGAAGAAGGAGCCACCAAGTTAGCCCCTCAAGGCTGGGTGAATCAACTCAATGTGATTGAGGAAATGGGGGCCACAGGTGCCAATTCCGATACCCCTACCGGTGCTGATTGGTATGGAAATGTAGAATTGCGAGCCTTGACCAGCCGGTTGCTAAGCGAAAATTGGCACACCTTTATCATCCGTCCTCATTTACCACCCCTCAAGACGGGTAAATGTTTGGTGCCTGGTGTACAGTTGGACTTTGAATTGTTCCTAAACCCCAACTCTGTGTACTTGATGGGTACCCCTAACAAAGGGACCTTGAACGACAAGAAATTTCCCGCCATCCATAATGATGACATCAAAGTCACCTTACTGATGCGAAAAGTGACCTTGAACGCGAGTGTCTATGTCAGACTGCAAAAAGAAAGACAACTGGGAAAAAAGATTGTGCGCTACCCAGTGGTTCGAAGTGAAATCCGCACCTTCTCCTTTGATGGAAGAACTACCCAGTGGGAACAAGACAATGTGTTTGTGGGTCGATTTCCCGATCGAGTGATAGTGGGATTGCTGCATTCTAATGCCTTCAATGGTGACCTACAAAGATACCCCTTTGCCTTTGAAAAGTTTGGGGTGACCCAAGTGCGACAAAGTTTGAATGGAGAAGAATATCCTTACAGAACCCTAGAACTAACAGGAAATCAAGCTTATGAAGATCTACTGGGCTACGATCGGTTTCTACAAGCCATGGGTTCCTACAATGAAGATAAGATCCCGATGCTGTTACCTAGTGATTGGGGACAGGAGAAGAACTGCACGTTGTTTATGTTCAACAATGTGCCAAGCGGCAAAGCCGATGACCCTCAGTATCGCAACCCCCGCCAATCGGGGAATGTGCGACTGGTGATTGATTTCAGGGCCGCTGTTAATCACAACATCACTGTGTTGGTGTGGAGCGAGTATGAAAACGTGTACGAGATTAATCATCTGGGAGGTATAAAGTACAACATCAACGGCTGAACCATCCTCAGAAGAAACCAGCCATGGAGTTTGTGGCGCTCAGCGGTACTGTGTTGCGGGCGTTGGCCTTAGATGATCCTGAATTACGACGCGTGTTTCAAGGTGTGTACCCAGCCGATAAACTACCCCCATCACCTCCCCAAACGGTCCGCGCGGCCTACATTGTCAACACGGATCCAGCGGGTGAACCGGGACAACATTGGTTGGGCATGTGGACAGAACAAAACAAGTGCGAAATCTTTGACAGTTATGGTCTACCCTTGCACGTGTACAAAAATGCAGAGTTGCACAAGTGGTGGAGTCAATGGAAGTACCTAACCCGCAGTGACATTACCTTGCAAGCCATGGATAGTCAGACCTGTGGTCATTATGCATTATTTTTCCTTAAAGCCAGAGTGCAAGGACAGACCTACAAGGACTTTTTGGGAAGTTGGAGTACCGATAATTTAGTGTTGAATGATCATAAAGTAGCCCAAGACTTGAAACGAGTGATTAAACGTGAATTACAAGATGAAGTGGATGCCCGACCAGATGGGCAAAGTAATTTGAGCCGCCAGGCCTTTCTGCTTTGTAATAAAATGTAATAAAAACGTGATTTACTTGTCAAAATGTGTGTAGTGTCTTATAATTATGATAAAAAGGACAAGTCCAGCAACAAGAGGTGTCATTTTTCATCATGATTACACGCGGCGATGTGCAGCGCGTTATCGAGGCGTTCATTTTGAAAGAATCTCTTTATTGGTGGTTGCATCCCATCGAACACGTGCAAACCGTCCGAGGCAACGATGCATGGGATGGGTATCATTGGACCTTAGCCCGACAATTGGCTCAAGATAGAGAATGGATGTCCCTTAAAGCGTACATGGACACCATGGGTGAATCGTATTTAAGGGAATGTATGCAACACCTCATTCAGTCGGCGTCTCCTCGATTATACCGCGAGTATTGGACGGTATGTCGAGAAGAAGAAGAAGACGACCTTTGAGAACGTCTCAACGCTGGCGATTTCCTCAAAACGGGCGCGGGATTATTGGCGTGTTGACCAAAGCGGCCAAAATCGGTTATAAATTGGGACGTGATAAACGGTATAAACGAATGGGAGCCAAAGGTGCCACAGGTCATTACAGACGTCTACCTTGTCCGTGGGAAGGATGATTCGACAACCAAGTAGCGTGATCATTGCCGGACCTTCGGGCAGTGGCAAGAGCGACTTGGTGGAACAATGGTTGCGGTACCTGAACGTGTTTCAAGTGAAACCCAAAACCATGGTGTATGCGTATGACCGATGGCAACCCAGATTCGAGCGTATGCAAAAAGAGGATGGGATTCGATTTCATCGACGGTTACCGGACTCTAGGCATTTGACAAAATGGTTTGGCCCCACGCGAGGGGGTGTGTTGGTCTTGGATGATCTAATGGAAGAAGGAGGACAGGACAAACGCGTGTTGGACTTGTTTACCAAAGATTCCCATCATCGCAACATTACCGTGCTGTATTTGACGCAAGATTTATTTCCACCCGGTAAATTCTCCAAGACAATTAATCGCAATGTGCATTACATTGTGACCTTCAAAAACCCACGAGATCAAACGGGCATACGAACCATTTTACTTCAAGCCTTTCCTGACCGTTGGCGCCAAGTCTTGCGACTATTTAATCGTGTCACATCGCGCCCTTTTGGTTATTTGATGTTGGATGTGCATCCTGCCTCGGATGATCGCTACAGTTTGTGGAGTCATTTAACACCCCGAGAAGGTAAAGCGCAAGTGCATACCTTGCCCTCGGATGTCCCTACCGTTCGAAAACGCACTGCAACGAGAACGCGAACGTCAACGTCGGCAAAGAGAAGGAGGACAACACACTGAATTATCGACCCGCCTGAATACCTCGACCCTGTCTCCGTCAGACGTGGATTTACCGTTAGCACTACCACCTTGCAAAAGCGTAAAAAAGAAAATAGTCCTTTCACCAAATGTGATGTTTGACAAAGAGCTAGCAAGGCGCCGAGCCTTGAGACTATAAAAACGAGACACGTCGTGAAAAAGGTTCATCAGATGTTGTACAACCCATCATGCCACCCAAACGCCGACGCCAACGAAGAGCCAGCTATGCACGCCGCCGCCGACACTACCAACGAGGCGGGATTTTACCCTTTCTCATTCCCGCGGCCATCTTAGCAGCCAAGGCCGCGACAGCGGGCGCCATTAGTGGGGGTGTAGGGTACGGCGTGAAGAAAGCCCTCGATCGTAGACGAAGATGAGAACCTATAAAAAGGAGGCTGTTCCCTACCCCGTCACATCACATCATGCCACCCAAACGAAGACGACGGCGACGAAAGCAACGAGGAGGTATTCTCCCGTTCCTCATTCCCGCTGCCATCGCTCTTGGCAAGGCGGCAGCGCTAGGAGCCGTTAGTGGCGGCGCAAGCTATGGTGCCAAAAAAGCTATCGACGCGGCCACGCGCAAGAAAAAAGTGGGCAAGATCAGTGCAGCGCAATGGGCAGCCAATAAACGAGAGGTTCAGCAGATGTTAACTAGAACGGGTTTGGCTGGGTTAGCTTCTCTACGAATGCTAAAGTAAAAAACTATAAAAGAGACATTGTTAGCTCCTCAGGAAACGATGCTGGCAACATGGATTGCAACGTGGAAGAGTGCTACTCATGCTGGCGATGGCTCTCTCGCCTTGCGAGGTCAAGAAACGCACATGGGTGTGTAAAGGTTAGAAGCGATGCAGTGCTCAGAAGAAGAAAAAAAGGTTCTAACGATTATTTTTTTACAGTGCGACAAAAATTTTGAAAACCAGTTGTGTCAACAGTGTCGCGACCACATGCAACAATATTATCATGGGGAACTGTGTGGAGCACTTTTTACCATAAATAGACCTTCGGTAGATGACCCAAAGCAACAATCACACGATGGATTGGCGCATGGAACGTCAAGCTCCGTTTCTGAAGAGTGTGTTGCGAGAAGCGGACAATCATAAACGACAAGAATTGTTACGGATGGCCAATGCGGATCAGATTAATGCCATCAGTGAATTGGTCATGAACACGATCCGCGGAACCGTGCCCCATTCTCGACACACCATCACTTTGCTGAAGCCCCATGCTCAGAGTTTAAGAGCCATGGCCAAACCGGCTCATTCGGTCAAACGTCGACGCGCTATCATGATGTCTCAAAAAGGAGGGACTCTCTGGTCCGAACTCTACCGATGCTATAAACGTACCATGCGTTAGACATTGTACCTCATTTACACCATGGAGCAAGAGATGGTGAGCACCTCTGTGGACAATGCTCCGGCTTTTTTACAATTACGTGACAAGTACAAACAAGAGTTGGTGGAAGATACTCGCTTGACCAAAGCGGCAGATTTAGCGGCCAAACAACATGTGCTCTTGGCCAGTGATGTGCCCGATGCGTGGAAACGGCCTCAACTCAAAGCCGTGGGTCGTCAATTACGCCATTGGACCAAAAAAGTACGCCAACCGTTTGGTGCCCCTGTCAGCGGAGTAGGCGGTGCGGGTACCCCTGCGACTGAAACGGGCGAGGATGAGTTTGATGCTGGCCCGGTGCAAGCTTGGTTGACGCAACTAGTCAAGGCTAGCCAGGGTATAAAACAAAGTGCCTCTCCTGCAGGACCCTCCAGACCCGGTAGAAAACCACGCGTACCACCCAAACCCATTATCACCCCGAGTGCCAAAAAGAAACTCAAGTTCACTCCCGAGGCGAGCACCGAAGAGTTGGCTCAAGAGTTACCCTTTTCAGACACGCACGGTGCAGAACCTTGGGATACACCCAGTGAACGTGTGGAATCTATCAAGAAAGCCGTCAAGCGCAACATTCGCAAAAAAGCCACCGACGCGGCCAAAAAGAAAGCAGAAAGTCTGGCCAAGAAAGCCTTGGAGTGGAAAACGTGGAAAACCCCATGATGAGACGGACCAAGAGACGTCGTGCCGTACCTCAAACCCGCCAGCGACGACGACGACGTTCGCAACGCGGAGGCAAGTTATTTGATGTTCAAAAGTTATTGGCCAAGACGGGCATCGAGTTTCATTGGCCCGGTTATCAGTATATGGGACCTGGGACTCATTTGGAGAAACGTTTAGCCCGCGGTGACCCAGGCATCAACAGGTTAGACAAGATTGCTAAAGCCCATGACATTGACTATGCTAGAGCCAAAAACTTGAAGGACAAATGGATGGCAGATCGCAAGATGATTGCCAAGATCGATAAACTGCCGGGTCAGAAAAGTCTGACGGAACATATTGTCAAAAATATCATGAAAGCTAAACTCAAGTTGGGCATGTAATCATGTTGTTGTTATCCTTATCAATAAAAAAGAGATTGTTTATACCAAATTCTACTAAGTGTGGTGTTGTAGTTTTATTCCTCTGACAAACACAATGTTTTTTTTTCATACAATCTCGATGCAATGTACAATTCCCTTCTGCATTTGCATTCTACCAGTATTGGTTGCCTTAAATCCATAAAAAGGACTTAAAAGCAATGAGTAAAAAAAAAATACTTCACTCAAACAACGAAAAAAGTTGTTGATGAGACAACGTGGAGGAACGGGATCATGGAAAGTATTGCAAGACGTTTGTCACTACCTTTACCGATAAGAAGATGTCGCAAATGCAAAGAATATAAAACAACTATGGCTAATCTACTTCAAATCATACAAGAACAAAACCATCAACTGCAAAACCTACAACGTCAACTGGATTTCACAAAGGCGCAATATCTCGAACAAAATCAACGATTATCTCGTACTCAAGAAAAATTCCTCTGCAATCCTTGTCTCGTTAAGTTCAATCAGCCCAACCAAGGTTTTGAACTTTGCTCAACATGTTCTACAAGAGTACCAAACTGAACTCAGTCCTCACGATTCCTGCAGAAGAAATTGGGTAACTCGATAAACCTATACAACCAAAGCAAGACGATTTGCAGAAAAAAATGGCTTCTAAAGGATTTGGGTCGGAAGTGCAACTCATGCTGCAATTATAAATCAATGCAAGGGCGTGACGTCACTAAAACGTTGCACATGTCCTGGATGTAACTAAGGTCTTCTCGAGATTGTATTAAATCAAAAAAGTGATTTTTTATTGGCAATTACAGTGTGTTTCTTTCTTGACTTCCGGTTGCGTTGTCACTTCCGGGGACCTGGGAATCAGTGGGGGATAAGTCACGTGACCTTGTGACATTATAAGCAATCATGCTTGCTTGCTTTCTTGACTTCCGATCGCGCTGTACACGACAATGTGCAATGTTACTTTATGCGCATGCGTTGTTGCACATTCTCACAAAGAAGTACCACAAGGTTGAGCGTACCACATCCACTGCAAATATAAAGGTCAAGTAATCCCTTCTAGGTTATAAGACAATGCCCCTACCAATTGTTACTCCACGCGCATGCGCTGATTAAAATCACCTCAAAGCATTACCACAAGCGTAAGCGTACAACAACAAACACAAATATAAAGACCATTTATTCCATTGTGCAATAAAGCAGTTGAGGGGTACCATTTCTTAACTTCCCCTCGCGCGGTCACTTCCGGTGGACTGGGGAGTCACTTCCGGTTGTGAGGTCATTTCCGGGAGTCTGGGGACTAGTTGAGGGGTTGACTTCCGGTCGCGCGGTCATTTCCGGGGGTCTGGGGAGTCACTTAGAGAATACAGCACTCTGATTGGTCGAAAAGAGGTCATGTGACCAAAGTGTAACGTAACATATGCTAATGACGTCACGTGACACCTATTCGCAATATACCTTCCGCTCACTTCCGGGGACTTTTCGTGATAGTCTTACATGTAGTACTAACCTCCATGAAATCCTGGACGCTGATTGGTCCGTTCAGGTCACGTGGTCTAAATACTCGATTCTGATTGGTCGTGCCGCCCAATCACGACTATTACTACTACAGTCATATTACATTTTTACCTTGAGAGCTACTGACTAGAATTCGCTTGTATTCTGTTTAGAACTTATGGTAGCTAAGTGTTTTTATCTTAGTAGGAATCTTTTACCAAGTTTTGGTTATGGCAAAGTGTGTGAGGAGAGTGGAAAGCAGATTGCTGGCAATCTTGATTAGATAGTTAGGAATATCTATATTGCATGGCTTTGTGCCTATCAAGGCCAGATAGTGCTAACTCAACTTGCGCTGAATTCACTGGGGAAAGAAAAAAAAAACTAGAACTATGATTTACTGGGAGGAGAGCATTAGGTTTTATACTTGAGTGAATTGTGGACGCCAAATTTGGACCAATGCAAGCGATTGTCTACAGCATTAGTTTGGGGCTAACTGCTTGAACGGCAGAAATCTTAATGTGAGAACAGTTGAGATTCAGCTTGATTCTGTAGCCAATACTAAACTACTTGGCATAAAGATAGACCGGCAACTGCTTTTAAACAACCGTATATCGAACTAGTAGGAAAGCGACTTGGCCTTTTGAAAAGAACAGATAAATTTCTGTCACTGAAAGCTGACAAACTTTGTTTTACAACTCACTTAATATCAAGTAATACTTGACTATGGGGGTTATTGTCTGGAGGACATGAAGCAAACAAGCCGCACGTCCAAGACGTAATCAATTTACAGAAAAGATGCGCCAGAGTAATCCTAGACAAAAAATGAGATTCCCCCTTGGGGCCTTTAAGTAATTAAAAAGTACCGGTATCTCAGTCCAGAGCTTTTCCATTTTTGGAAATGATAATAGGTATCCATTTGAAGATGATACAAAGGAACCGAAAATAGACTTACCCCGCTTCCGCTGATGTTTAGAAAATTGAGAAGGACCTGGAGAGCATCACCGTACAGCTGAATCCAGTCAGCGACCCTTAATAAAAATCATTTAAGCTTACATAATCAACAACGACGTGAGTGCCCGCGTTTTTGACTCGACGCTTATCTGCCACCGTCAGGAAATCATCCGATATTGCTTCTCGAACCAATCCCTCATTTTAATTTCCCCAATTCAGTAATCCACGACCAAGAACCTTTTCCAGATCTTCTCCGCACGACGAAACGCTTTCTCTGACTTCTTTGGCTGCTTCCTGCTATATTTTCTAGTAGTTGGAGGGAATGTCCTTCTTTGATCTATTTAAACCCGCTTTCGTCTGAATTCCATTGGCGTATTAAAGGCTCGGGCTAAGGTTGAAGCGACAACAACATGATCTTTCCCCTTTGAAAAACCCAACCTGGATGGGTTGACTTTGAGCTTCTCAGTACTATCTGTACTGTCGACCAAGTCATTAATAGCTTTAAATAATACATAAAAAAGCTTAAGATTTTGACTTGCCATGAATTCTATCTGTCGGTAAAACCATTTGGTCACTGATACTGCGTACGAGATTACGTTTGTTTGGCAAGCGAGGGTCCAAAAACTGAAGATGCTTTTCCTACGAACGCGTCACTTTCATGCCGGCTTTGAAAGCTCACGCGAGATCGCATTGTTGCCTCCACAGGGATTTCGCCCGAACGCTAAATCCCATACTACAGGTGAGATAAAAACAGGAAACGCAAGGTTCCATGCAGTTTCAGTTCGATTTCACACAGCTTTGATCTGAAAACATTCTCAGTTTTAAGAATTTTTAGAATTTTAAACCATAAGAAAAGATCTAATTAGAAGTTGAATTTTTTTGCTATTTCTCTTTTGCGTTTTACATACAGTCAGGCATACAGTTCATTTTATTTGCCGGAAAGTAATCCTTAGAAATGAAGAGGTTTGATCAATTCACGCTTGCGCGTTCTAGTTTGGTTTAGCTGGATTTTTTTTCGATTTTTGATATTTACTGAGAATATAGGACTGCCGGTCATTTACTGACCAGGAGTCGACCTCAAAAAAGTTCTAGGTGTCACAAAACATGGTTTCGTTTTCTGAGCTTAGCGTAAACCAAACGCTAAACTTGAGATCTATAAAGCGTTTCAGAATCGCTTGACTTTCCTTAATTGACATGTGATAGTTTAGGTTAGCTGGATTTTTCGATTTGTGAAATTTACAGAAAAGACAGGACTGCCGGTCATTTAGTGTTACGGAAAACCTTGACCGGTTACCGACCATATAGCCACAGCGTTAACAAAAAGCTTTATACCTCTCATCAACAATTTTAAACTATTGGGTGTAGATATATCAACCTGAAAAATGTTGGGAAAGGCAATTATTTGAGATTATTTTTCCCAAAACAGGTGTGCAGATAATTTAACGCAGACGCCTTTTACAAGTTTAACTGATAGTTTCTTAATATTATCTTTTCTGCTTTATCAGTGGAGATATCCAGGAAAGCATTTTGTGCGAAAAATTAGTTATGTATATACGAAGAAAAAAAGCGAAAACAAAATTAAAAATAAAAGGCTTTAACTGTGGTATTTTGTCGATTTGTTATGGCGCGGATTGAAGAGAAAGTTCAAATTAACCAAAAAAGGCTAATCAGAAATCAAGGCCTGAAATAAGACATGATACCTTGGTTGCCTTTATAGCATTCTTTGGAAGTGTTATCCTCGGAAGCGCATACATTGCACCTGCCACCTCGTTACACTTGACATTTTCCACTGAGCTAAGAACCTCCGTTGTAATCTTTGCTTTCTTCCTGTAAGAATCCTTGATTGATGTTACTTCCTGTAAAACAAGTAAGCAACTTAACAGGTTTTAGGTACCTGTCATTATTTATGTAGAGGGGGCGGGGAGGGAAAAATGTGTTGGAAATATCAAATCAGGTTTATGTAAAAAAGAAATCAATATCAATCATTTTGCTGTCCGAAACAGGGTAAAAAACAGTACAAACTTTGTCCAGGAGAAGTGACAGCTTACTGGAGGGGGTGATAGATATCTGAGAAAGTCTCTTACACTTTCATGGACTAGGAAACTGAGTGAATCAAATTCCAGTTCAGTTCGTTCTGTATAACAACCCTAACTGAAACTTGATTGACTCAGTTTCTTAACCTTAATCATAAAACTTGAGGGTCATTTGGTGTTTATGGTGGCCATTCGGTGTTTTGCGAAAGGGGACCTTTATCTATTAGAGGTTTATCGTCCTAAAGATTTCAGTTATCATCTCCTAACTAAATACCATCATCAATACCTCAAAGACGGAGTTGTCAATAATTTTGCTGTCAAACTGAGGAAATCATGAACGCCTGAAAATTTTCAAGAATGTTGATTGTCTAGTACCCTGAGAGCAAAGTCTCCTTGGATCTTCTAGAAAATATTGGCCCCGAAAGAGACTCTGCTCCCAGGGCAATTGTGTAGTGACCAATCACCATAAAGTTCAGAACACATGAGCAAACCTCAAAAACAAAATACGTTTTGCATTTACTTGTATTTAACTAAGCTTCAAAACGTAATAATGGAAGCTTAGGGGAGGGCTTATAACCAAGATGCGACGTACGGCGTAGAGCCCTGTTCTTAAGTGGGGGGAGAAGAGATTTATGCAACTGGCAACCAAAAGTCAAAATCAGGTGTCTGTTACCGCAGAGATGCCAATCTATTCGAAATTATAAGTAGGAAAAACCCCTAGTTTAAAGCCAAAACTAGAATAAGCCAATGAAATGGCAAGTCGTTCTGTAAACATGTGCTTGGGACTTTTCATCCTAGCGATATGATCGTTTCCACGAAGGAAGTTTATTCCTACAAAACACCTGCGTCATTCGGGTCCATTCCCAGTTCAGTGAGCATGAATGACGTGTCTTTTTCTAATCTGAACATGAAAATGTGACGTCTGGTCTAAAATTCTAAATCTCGCCATTCATCGTCAGTTAATTCATTTCCAAACTATTTCAATTATTCATAACAGTTTTTTTGAAAAAATCATCAACGACGGCTTTTTTTAAAATCATGCACAGATGGCTTTTAATAGGCACTAAAAATGAATACCTCCGACTCTAAAAATACTCAAAATCGCCCATCCTTTTCTTGCGGTCTCCATTATGTAAGGGGCTTCAATGCGTGACCAATGCTAAACAACGCCAGGAGTAGCCTTGAAAATTTAGCCTGATGTTCTGAACTGGACTGTATCTTTACCGCAGTTGATTTACTTTTGACTAATATCAAACAAAAACTATATTCTTCTGATACGATATCAATGATTTGGCAAAGACTACCTTCTTAACTTTAATCAATTTAACAAGTGCGTTAGGATCAAAGATCCTTTTTAAGCAAATGTCAACAGAAAGAATGATCTAATGGGTGAACGGTTCATTGCCTCACGATTGGAAAAGTGTCAAAATGTCGAGATTTCACGGTCCTATGACTCGTACAGAAAAGTGACCATTGATTAGAGGTAACAAGCAGCATAACTTTCATTTAACTGCTGGTTGCGTCAAAGAGAACGGTACCTTGCAGTTTCCGTGGTAAGTACACGATGCTTCCTTTTCAGTTACATAATCAATAACTTGAAGCAGCAGTCGGTTCATTGGTGATTAGGCTAGTGTTCTGAGCTCGTCTTCCACATAGTCACAGGGTTAACTTGGAGTTTTCGGTCCCACAAGCTCATATGTAAGTTGCGTTTGTGTGACAGAAGGTTTTTCCACTTTCAAACGATTTGAACACTCAACGGGAACTCGGCGCTTTAGCTATCGGTTAACTGGGGGAAACTAGACTCAATTGCAACCTCGCTTGCGGGAAAGAGCCGTCACTTCTCTTGAGCCCCGGGATCAAACCACTAACTGGTACAGCAAAGGCAAACTGAACTTTGGTTCCAACAGCATTTATTCCTGTACACGTAGCATAACTTAGCTCACAAATGTAATCGGCGATGTAATCGAAAAATCAGTTCAAAGCAACTTACTTATGATTTTTACAACCATTGACGACAAAAGGATACAATAGAAATATAAACAGAAATCACTTAAAGTTAAATGAAAACTAATTACAAATTCTATTTTTAACCTGAAATCTTTTGTTACTGTTGCTATTTTAGAAAGTAAAA
>BOPM01000807.1:84626-118075 GCA_022179025.1 Porites australiensis
AACTTAGCCTTTCCCTCAAAAGTCACATGAATGTGCCCTTGAGTTAACTGATTTGTGGATTAAAAGTTTATGGCTTGATTTAAATTATAAATTTATTAATTGGAGCTTCGCTTTTAGCCCTGGCTAAATCTATATATTACTAATCCTTAAGAATCGAATGTTTAACCAAAGTCCTATATTTAGCACATCTAGTGGACCTTCAGTCTATTCATTTGGTAGCCCGGGGCACCCAACGACTGGTTTCTGTGAAATAGCTGTTCGAAGAAACACATATTATCTAGAGATTTCTATAGCTCGAAAAAAGTTTAAAATTCATAGATGAATGTATCATTCATCTCAGTTTTTCGAAGTTTTAAGTCTATTAACTTCTCTGATTGAAGTTGGGAATGGGATTTTCACTTTTCCTTGTCTTCCCATATTTGGTCATCATTCGCAAAAATGGACCGCTTATAATAAATTTTGGGCTTTAAAATCAGTAAAGGAAAGATGTACATCGGAAAATGTTGAGTTTTCTGTATATTCAATAGCATCAACGATTTTCGAAAAAGTAAAGCGCTAAGAAATTCGCATCGGCTGAAGAAGCTCAAGGATGACCAAACAGATACAAATTTTATAGCGTTTCCTAGAACGCATTTGCAGAGCTGCTTTTTAAAACAACAATCTTAATATCCTTAAATGGTTTGAGTAAATTTTGGAGAGAGGCGGCGTCGGATATGGTGGGCTGGTTGTAGAGCGATGTTTCTCTCCTCCTCACTATAATATATACTTACCTAAAAATACTTGCAATGGAAAATGTTAAAATACAAGGATTGTCCGAGGTAATAAGCCGCGATGAGAAATTTCAGCTCCTTTGAGCGACTGAAATTGTTCACGAAGAGTTTGCATGAAACATTTAATTTTTTTGCGGTCTCACTATGAACATTTGATTGTCTTGGAAGGGTTAACTGAAATGATAGTCACATTTTCAGATTTTGGTGATCAGCTACTCCCTACACCAAACAGACCTTCAATATTTTTAAAGAGCGAAAAAAAAAATGTTAAGAAAGTATTAATGTAATAGATTCAAATACAATTTTAGCCACAGTTAGATCGTTAGTTAACTAGTTAGTTAGTAGTACCCTTTGCATTTTACCACGAACATTTTTTGCTCCTGATGTAACAACATATGTTTAGCAGCTGTATATATCTAGCCGGATTTTTGAAAACGTTATCGTCAAATGGACCTTTTCCGTTCAACAGATTTTTCGGCCAAAAACTATATCCAAAGTAGCTCATTATAAAAACTAAGAGTGCAACCATTGCTTTTTTTCTTCTGCTCCTTTCCTGATCCCCTCCGTCGCTTTCTTTTTCTCCTTTCCTTTTCCTTCGTTACTGTGATTTTAGAGGCTGTTCTCGGGCTTAAGAAACCTGCCTTTTGACGCCTTTTCAGTCAACTGACTGGGAATTGCGTTAGGTTGGTTTTCCAAAAATCAGTTACATATACTATAATATATTTTATCAGCAGATGTAGAGCCATTTTCTTTGGAAATGCTGTAAATAAACCACCACCATTATAACAGTAATAATAATTATTATTATACTCAGGTGAACGAGCGCCGACGGTAATTAGTTTTAAAAATATTCAGCTGAAACGAAATTTAATGCCTTCAGCTTTTAGTCAACCAATTTATCCTACTCTCCCCTCAAACGTCACTGATATTTTTTCCACAGGTGAAAACAAGGGTTTTCACTTCAGCTTTTGTAACGGTGAGCTTCCTAATTCGTCGAATTATTATTTATGTATCTTCATTACTGATCTTTGAAAAACAAAAGTCAACCTTGTTTGTTCACCTCCTACTTTTCTTTTCTAATTAACCAAACTTTATTCAATTTAAATTCTTTCTAAAGGTAGACGAACAACAGAAGGGAACGGATAAAAGTGTGAAGCGAAAAGGAGTAAAAGAAAACAAGTCATGTTCTTTTCGTCATCCGAGTGCATCACCTGGTTTGCTGTATCCCTTACCATGTCTGTTGCTATAGTAACAGTGAACCTTATATCAATCATTCTTTTTATAAAAAACCGCAGTCTTCGAACTCGTGCCATGTACCTAGTTATAAACCTGACCATAGTTGATATGTTTGTCGGAGGATTTTCTTACTTTTATGTATTTCAACTCCTCTACGAAGTAAGCGTGCGACTGAGTGAGATAGGTATCCTTCCTGTCTTCTGGTTTTCTCTGAGCTCTCTAACAAACATTACAGTCATTTCATTAGATCGGGTGCATGCAACAATTCGTCCCTTCAGGCATCGCCTCATCAAAAATTGGGTCTACGGGGTAACAATTGCTGGTGTTTGGGTTTTTGCTGCAATGGTATCAGCTGCCCTGTCAACTTTGACAGGACAAAACATTACCCTTACCTTGTCATACTATTTTTTGTGTCTATTTGTTATCTGTGTTTCTTACTCTTCCATTGCTGTTAAATTTTTGTGTGGAGCGCATCCCCAGCACCATGGTGCAGCCAACAGACAAAGGAAACTGATCGTAACATTATTCATAATGACTATCGTATCCTTAGTGATGTGGCTACCATTGGCGGTTTATTATTGTCTTATACTTCAACCATCTAGTATCTTGAAATCGCTTTCTTACGATGAATCAGAGCGTTTGCGTTTGTCTTTAATCATTCTATGTTTTATGAACTCGCTTGTTAATCCCATCGTTTACACAATCAGAATTCCAGAGTTTAGGAAAGCTCTCCTGCTGTTATTTAAACGTCAGCGAAGACAAAATGCTCGAGATATTCCTCTTCATGTGCTTTAATGTACTTTGCTTAACGCACTTCGTCATCTTCATTAAAAAAAAAAAAAAAAAAACAGCAGTTGATTGTATACTATTATTGCGGCCTTTAAAGTTCGATAAAAAGGCCGTAAATAAATGTTGTGGTGCAATTTTTTCCTTGGTTCAAATGCTTTTTTCCTTTGTTTTAAACTCTGATTCTCAATCGTACATAACCATACCATAACACAAAGGAAAACAAAATCTAAACCATTGATGAGTTGAACCACAGTATTTCGTCAAATACTCAGGGGCACCCAACGAGAATATAGTCTAAAACCACTTAAACATAGCATTGTTAAACGTATTTTAGTATTTAAACGGTAGATATAGGCATATTTTTATCCCCTAAAAATTTTTTATCTGTTCGGATTTCCTAGCTGAAAGTCTAGTGATCCGAAAATTATAGGGATCAAAACTTACCTTTTCGAAAATTTCAGCCAAAAAAAAGGCTTCCGAAAATTCTAGGTGACCTTTTTAGGGTAAAAATCCGTTAAAAATAGGCAAATATACCATTTTTTGGATGTTCGAAAATGCTAGGAGAAGCAGGCAAGCAAGAAATTTTACAACAAATGTTTCGAAAATTCTAGATCTCAAATCGTCTTCCGAACAGCTATTCTTCCGAAAATTGTCGTTGGGTGCCCCTGAATACTACAACTAAATATAGAGCCGTTTAGTAGTCTCGTTTATCTTTTCGCTATGTGTTCGCAAAACATGAAATATATCGATCCATTATGTACATTAAGCGCAGAGGTTGTTTAGTTCTTAATTTGTTATTTCACAACGCAATATCTACTTTAATAATGCGACTTGTTTTGAAGGTAAAATACCTCTATTAGTAAAATCAGCATTTTAGGAGACTTCAATAAAGTTGCTATTTATATAAACAGGATTTCTTCACGTTCTCATGTGTCTGGAATGTCACAAGGAATGGGCCGGAAAAACGCTGAAATGGGAAAAGCACACTTCAGTGTCCTTCAGATGGGAAAAGTCAGAAGATTTTTAAGTTTCCCTTTTTTTGGACGCCAATTTTAGGAGAGGATTATAAGAATGTTGTTTTTCCTCGTTGTCTGGTTAAGGACATTTGTGCACAGCTTGCCAGATGCATTCAAGACTCTTTCTGCCACTATTAATGAACATTTCCGGGTCTTTTTTTGAGAGATAATATATAGCCAAATCTGGGAAGTGAAGTCAATTGAAAAACTTTGAAAATCATAGATGAATGAAGAGTCATCAAACTATTTAGCCTTTCTGGAGAAATAGAATTTGTAAACAAGAGTTTTGCTTCTTCAAACATACATTTTACATCAGAAAACTTTTCCCTGATAAATGAGGATGGAGACATATCAGATAGTCTGGACTGAATATTGTCATCACTGGAAACTAAATCCAGTAAATCCATCTTGTCAGTTCGTGTCCTTAAACTGCGCCATGAATTCTTGGTGAAAAGTAGCTAAAAGTTCTTAGTCGCTCACACATCGGCGCAAACGTCTCTTCAGAAGGAAGAATCGTGATCCTACCAAGAAAGATTAAAACATGAAACCGTTTTAAGTTATTTCCTTCGTATGGATAGTGGGTCTGAAAAATCAAAACGTTTTGGATTATTTTAACCCATAATGTGGAGATAAAACTTGGTCCAATTTCATCAGAATTCCACAAGCTGACAGAACGTCGCTTTTACAGACAAGTCGCTTTTAGGACGCCTTTTCCCACGTAAGTTTAAGCTCTGGTCCATACTGTATAATCCAGGTTGTAAGCCCTTCTATTTGTAAACACCAACTTTATTCCAGTTGCAGGCCCTCCACTAAGCTCCCATCATCCCGGCTATGAGCCGATCTGTGTATACCCTTATTACGATGGTCAGAAAGCATCTTAATTTGGTGTTCCTGTGATACGAAGGCAGAATGTTTAATTTTATCAGGGGCATCTCGGCCGCAGGAAACTGGACTTCTTTGGACTGGTTTTCGTTTCCTTTAGTCTCGTTTTCGTGCAGATGTCATGCTAGTAGAATTAGACGAACGCGGATCCATAATCAATGATTATAACTAGTTAGATGGGTGATTCCGCGAACGTGACATGAGGAGAGTATAATGTGTTCTGATTGGTTACCGGAGCAAAAAAGGAAACCTTGGTATTTAATTTACACTTGGTAATTCAAATCTTACCTGTAATAAAAGTTGTTACCGCTGCCTTTCATATCAAAAACGTGGCCAGGAATCATGTAAATTCCAGTTTTCTCCAGCGCCTGCCAACAGTAAAGCTCGTCCGGTGGCATTTCCTTGGCCTAAATAACAATGACAATACAAACAACTCAGTAAACTTAAACAATATCTACACATTACTTTTGTCCACCCAAACTCCTTTCACTTTGCTCACCACACAGACCACATACATACTTTCCTTGTGGGGGGAATATCTGTATTTCAAAGAATCCCTCCATGAAGCCTTTACTGGGAGCTGTTACTAGATCGATACGACTTATGGAATTTAGAAATGAAATATGGAAAGCTGAGAAAGTGAAATTTTAATTTTCGCGGGACATTATCAGCAGCCTGAATAAGATGGGAGCCTATAGCGTCCTTATCACTTTTTCTAACCGAAGAACGCCTTTTATAAAAACTGACAAGGCGGGAAACGGGTGCATCCACGAGAATCTTGGCTTCTGGATCGGTCGTTGTGGATTCCAGATTTTATGCTGTAGATCCCGGATGGCAGGTACTGGATCCAGTATTCCTTGTCCGTGAAACGTGGATTCCAGATTCCAATTTTTACCGAGATTCCGGGCTTCCTCTATAGAGCAGGCCCCAGCTGTTGAAAAGGTGGATAACGCTATCCATCAGCCTGGATAAATCTCTATCCAGTGGATAGTGCAATAGGCCCTTTGCAGCTAGTCATTCACGTGGTACAAAACCGCCGTGCTGGAGAGCAAAAGTCGCACTAGGACAAAACAAGCAAAGAAAAGTTTGTCTTGTCCCAGTGCGGATTTTGCTCTCCAGCGTGGCGGTTTTGTACCACGTGAATGGCTAGCTGCAAAGGGCCTATTGGTTTCCCTAATACTTATCCACTGGATAGAGATTTATCACGTGGATAACGCTATCCATTCTTTGAAAAACCGGGTATGAATTCCGAATTTCAAACCCCATAACTGATTCCGGATCAGTCTACAAGAAAAACATTCCCGGGTTCCGGAATCCGGATTACTGTACACCTAGGATATCCATTACTGACAGTATTCTGCAGTGTGGCACTAGAAATCAGGGCCGGAAACAGGACATGATACCTTGGCTGCCTCGATGGCTTTCTTTGGAAGTGTTATTCTCGGAAAGGCATACATTGCACCTGCCACCTCGTTACACTTAACATTTTCCATTGAGTTAAGAACCTCCCTTGTCATCTTTGCTTTCTTCCTGTAAGAATCCTTGATGTATGCTACTTCCTGTAGTACGGATAAAACCAAGAGAGGATAAAGGGGACAGAGAAGGCATCCCCCGTACACACCCTATTCCATAGGTAATTCGTCTCGAGTTATTTTTAAGACCATACATCCCAAGGGGGATTAGACAACAGCCAATCACATAGTGCGAATGTGTTCCGCGTGGATGACCCACGTTCAGAGCCACGCGTCCTTCACGAATTGACGCAGAAAAAAATGGCGGAAGACGCGGAGAGGGATATTGCTATTTGTTTTGTCGACGAAAGAGAGATTTCTGCTAAAGCTGTGTCAGCGAAACGGAAATTAAAAAAAGAATAGCCCTTCCTCTCTTGTATAGAGCTAACAGTACAGCAGAGAAATCCTTAACACTCTGAAGATTCTCTCAGGATCATTTATAATTTACAGTTTGAAGAGAGCAATTTCTGCTTTGTTATTTATTCTTTTATTAGTCTTTTATTATTCAACAAAATCAACACTTGGCGTCCTACTTGCTTTATTGTACAAACGACCGGTTTCAAAAGACCGGCGAAATTTCTCATTTCATTAGCGCTGAGGTTACGGCAACTTCGAGTTAAACTGATTTCACGGGTTATCAAAGAGTCCAGCGATTCCTTTTTCCCAGGTGAGCGCCGACTCATTTCGCTTCAATATTCATTAATGCTCTCGATCTCTTTACGCTTTCATTGCCTTTCGCCCGACATGTTTTACACGGCGTTTATAGTCATGCGAAACCTCCACGAAACATCCACACAGCGCGCGAGGTAACTTTATCCCGATTCTAAAAATAACTCAAGACGAATTGCCTATGGAATAGGGTGTGTATGGGGGATGCCTTCTCTGTCCCCTTTATCCTCTCTTGGATAAAACACAACATAATGCATTAGGCAAGATATGGGAATACTGAAGGTAATCACCTCTATAGATTTCCCTAGTGCGTCGCAATTAAAGATCATTTTCTATAGATTTATAAGAAAATTGCCTAATGTTCCAGGAGAAAATAGAAATTTTTGTTTACTCCACCTAGTCCCTTAGCCACCTCAGTACTTGGCAAACTTTACTTGCGTAAGACTCGAATCTGACGTTTTGTTTGGGCAAAAGAAAACCTATCCTGCGTGCTAGAGACTTTTCATGCACGGCTTCCGCTTTTTCAAATCTTTATCGCCACTCGTGGCTTCGGCCAACGGGCCGAAGGATCCGGCCACACAGTCGCAGACGTTCCTCCTCGCGAAACGCCCCAGCGGGCGAAGAGCGAGGAGAAACGGATGTTTTTCGCAAGCTAATGGTATGTCCGTGTAAACGGTAAACAACCCAAGACACGCATTGGGAGAAGACAAACCGGAAATTTCACTAAGATTTCAAGTTGTTGGGTAAATGCGACAAGTAGGCAGGGAATATAACAGCTAAGGATTTCTTTTGGTCCTATTTTTGTTCTATTTTCCTATGAAAGTAGCCGGGACCACGTTAATAGTAACCGAGGAAAATCCCCGGCCCCCGCCTCTTAATGACAGCCCTGCAAAACATAGGAAATTACAATTATAAATGAAGTGAGCTCTTTGTTTGTCTTGTCTCAGAGCGCCCCTCCCTAACTCCCCAGGATGGCGATTTTGTACAAGTTTTGCATCAAGTTTTTCCTAAGTCAGTACAGTTAAAAAGAAAACCCACGCGTAAAGAGTGCAAATGCGAAGAATTTTTCTTACAAACGAGGCTTGGGGGTGAAATTAGCTCATTTAACGCGTAATCTCGCATAAGGGCCACTTCGCGGGACAAGCAAGTCCGGAAAGTTGCACAGCTGGTCACAATTTTTTTATCCATGATTACAAAAAAACTTGTGTCCGACAGTCACCTTTGGCAATAGCCAACTGACTAGTCTCGTAACCAGACCTCTTGTTGATCTCTTCGACTTCGTCTACAAGAGCTCTAGGTTGGAGATTACCGACCGTTAACCGTTAAGTACAGATGAAGAATCCACCTCAAGACGATATTATCCAGAAAGTGTTTCCTGCCTTTTCTTGTACCAAAAAAGAGGAAATATAATGTCAAGCCAAAGACAAAATAATGTTTTTAATGAACATGCAAATACCTCGTGGCATTTCATAGCGATCAGAAGGAAATACAAAAAACTTGATAGGGACTGCTAGGGAAAGGAGGGCTGCGACTCTCATCAGTAATTCAGAGAAAAGTCTTTCCGGGACTTTGACAAGTGACCCCTTAACCCTTAACCCTTTACCTTCACGCAGAATGAATGATGGAGTCGAGTAAGGAATTCAAGTTTTAACTAACTTTAGAGTCTGTGGACGAAATCCTTTGGCTTTTGGCGTGACCATTCAAATGAAACCTCGTTGTTCATACTTTCATGTGGTACTAATTTGTCGTTAATAACCGACAGATACCGCGTTTTTTGCTCAAAAAGTATCAGTCATTCATCAAGGCTTGTGTATGATAGCAGGCTCGCCAATCATTTCTTTTGCAATTGTCACTTTGTTATTAATTATAATCGCCACATTTCGACCGCGTACAACTGGTCATGGCTCATCTGGCGATGATGTTGATTTGCTGGACTATTAGTAGCATTGTGGTTGCTAATGGTGGTTGCCTGAGTTAAGAACGTCACTCATAGTTGGTGGGTTTAGATCCTAAGCATTTTTTATGGCATTATTTCGTGTAAAAAACTGTTGCCTACTGCAGTGGTACCAATCAGCAGCTGTGTTATCTAACTGCAAGCATCGTCGTTTCTAACCATAGTTAGTAGAGGGTACCCCTCTACTAACAATGTTCTAACGAGATCTCAGTTCCACTGTGTCTACTGATGTTGTAAGGTTGAGGTGTAATGTAAACAGACAGAGTACCGGCGATGGTCTCGTTCAATAAACTTTACTTCGACCCAAAGCAGATAGTACCCGGGCTCATTTGGTGGATGTATTTTGAAAGCATTTACACGGGAAAACTACCAGATTAGCAAGCGCTCTCGTTATTCAAGTGCAATAACGCTCACGCTAGTTTGTTTTGCAATTAAGGTACAAGGGGGCACTCGATTTTGAGTCTCTTAAGGAAAAATATTCTGAAGCTATTAAGTAATCTCTGACAGGTACTTAACCAGCGCAGTAAACTGTTCCCATTACTGAATGGGCGTTGTCCATAGACTGGCCGTTATTTTAGGCCACGTCAGGTAAATGAGAACTCTTCTAACCTGACATGATATGTTCCCTCTTTTTGCCCAAAGTTGCTTCCGGGAATAGGGAGTAAACCAGTCGCTTCTAGCAATTGCCGGGTGTAGAACTCGTCTGGTGTACAATTTTTAAGCTGAGAAAAAACAACAAAACAACGAAAGAGATGTTAAGCTCAGTGAATAAATGAAAAAGGTGTCACATTTCGTATTGTCACGAATGTTGGAAAAAAAAAACTCCGAGTGTCCGGCGCCTGCAGCAATATGAACCTCTAAAGCTGCGTGCAAACGGACTCAACATTGTTGGATGTTACATGTTGCGTCCGTTGGCACATGTACACCCTGTTGCACGTTGCGTGTCGTTGGGAGATGTTGCGCAAAGTTTGAAACCGGCTCGTGCAAACGGACGCAACATTGTTAGCCAGCAACTCCCAACCTTTTTGGGAAAAAAGAATGGGAGAGCGAACCTCCGATTAACGGAGAAACTGCTATTGGGCCTTATAAATATCACAATTCCTTAGAAGCTCAGAGTTTATAGCGCACGGCCGGTATTTGTGGATGAGCTCGAATCCCCGCCGTCGGTGAATCAGATTTCCTCCTTTTCGTTAGTTACAGTTACAGGCCATTAAAGGTACTCGCCTTAGCCTCTTCAATGGCTTTTTGTGGAAGTTCGATTTTTGCGAAGGCATACAACGCACCAGTTACGTCACTGCACGAGATTCCTTCAAGAGAATTCAACATTGATGTGGTAACTCTGGCTTTCCTTCTTTTAATAAGCAACTTAAGGTGGCTCGACTGGATTTTTTGGGGGGGATACCTCCCAGGTTTGAGCATTAACTACGTCACCATGAGTAAAGATATGGAAAAAAGTTTCCATAACTGTATTATACAAAGATGAAAAATTCTTATGATTTGGGTTTTATTGCAATCGGAGTCACCATGGCAACGCAACGACGCCATTACGTTTTTTTATTTATCTTTGTGTTTCTCCGTGCCAGGAGTTTTTTTAAGAAATCGCTCAAGGGAGTTTGTACCTGCTATAATTGCCTCAATTTTGGCAAAGTTTTAACAAATTCTATGAGAGCGTTTTCGAAATATTTTGAAACGAAGTTTTAAGCATCATATAAATAGTGAAATAGCATGCTATCCACACAATTAGCTAATTTTTAAGAAAACGATAAGGTTTGGAAACGCGGCTTCATCTCATAGTGGTTTGATTCCATTGAAAACTGTGTACAAAAATAGAGGGGAATTGCTCTGGGCGATCACAAGTAAGAAGAATTTTATTAACTTGCATTCAGCTGCTTTTGTTACAGTTTTTGCATGTAATTTGGTACACGCCTACAAATTTCGCATTTTTCAAAAAACCGCTCGATAAATTTTTTTATAAATTTCACAATCCCGAGATCAATTGTCAACAAATATACCCTGCGAATTTCAAGAACATTGAAAACAGAGAAGGCTTTTAAATAGGGCCTCAAATATAACCAATTTCCCCCCCAGATTTTGTGTTTACAAGTGAGCGTCCACATTATTCACTGGCATTGTTTTCAAGTTTCATATGCACGTGCACATTTAGCAAAAAGATAGAATTTGCATCAAAAGAGACCCTCCGTTAAATCTCCGGAATATGCTAATAACCGGATAAAGAAATTACTGATATTTTCTAACATCACAGCAACTCTTTGTAAGAGTTTCTGCGATGTTATAACCCGAGTAAGATAATTAAGTGTTACATCCTACAAGATGAGCCGTGACGTTCACCGTCTCGGCTCTCACTGCTATCTGTGATACAAGCCAATTATTGGCATATTCCGGATATTTCTTCCACAAGTAATCGAGAGTTCTTTTTGATGCAAATTTATTTTTTTTTGCTAAATGTGCACGTGCATATGATTCTTGAAAACAATGCCAGTGAATAATAAGGACGCTCACTTGTAAACACAAAATCTGGGGGAAAAATTGGTCATATTTGAGGCCCCATTTAAAAGCCTTCCCTGTTTTCAATGTTCTTGAAGCTTGCGGGGTATATTTATTGACGATTGATCTCCGGATTGTCAAATTTACCAAAAAATTTATCGAGTGGTTTTTTGAAAAATGCGAAATCTGTATTCGTGGACTAAATTACGTGCAAAAACTGTAACAAAAGCAGCTGAATGCAAATTAATAAAATTCTCCTTACTCGCGATCGCCCAGCGCAATTCCCCTCTTTTTTAGTACACAGTTTTCAATGGAATCAAACCACTATGAGACGAAAGCCGCGTTTCCAAAACTTTTTCTTAAAAAATTAGCGAATTGTGTGGATATCATTCTATTTCACTGTTTTTATGATGCTTAAAACTTCGTTTCAAAATATTTCGAAAACGCTCTCATAGAATTTGTTCAAACTTTGCAATAATTGAGGCAATTATAGAAGGTACAAACTCCCTTAAGCGATTTCTTAAAAAAACTCCTGGTGCAAAGAAACACAAAGATAAATAAAAAACCAAATGGTGTCGTTACGTTGCCATGGCGACTCCGATTGCAATAAAACCCAGATCATAAGAAATTTTCATCTTTATATAATACAGTTGTGGAAACCTTTTTTCCATATCTTTACTCATGGCGACGTAATTAATGCTCAAACTTGGGAGGTATCCCCCCCAAAAAATCCAGTCGAGCCACCTTAAAGAGTCCTTGAAGTAGCAGCATCCTGGCAGCCATGATGCAAGCAATGGTGATGAGTCCGGTGCTACGAAGTCTCTGAATTTTCTGAGTAAAGAATATGACGATCTTGGCAAGTTTCGGAAACAATTAAGCCGAAGAAAGAATATCTGCCATGGAGAAAGTATTTGGCCATCATAACAACTCGTACATTTCTTTAGAATGCAAAAATAATGTCAAATATCTAGGTGTGCTTATGATGAAAATCTTTCTTGGAAATACCATATCGCCCACATCGCTTCAAAAATATTAAAGTAAAACAACTGGCTTTATTGCCAGCCTTTGTACCCCTGAATACTTTACACCACATATAGATATCTCTTGATATCCAGTCCTACTTATTGTATGGCTTGATTGCTTGGGGCCAAGCTGCTAAAACTTACAAAAACAGAATTCTTATTCTTCAAAAACGCGCTCTCCGCCTGATGTTCTTTGGCGATTGCAATTCTCAAGCAGTACCTTATTTTGTCTCCTCTAGCTTTCTTCCTTTAGATCTGATCTACTCTATGCTTTAAATCCGTTGCTATTCGAATCCATGATATATATAACAGCTCCACACCTACTAACATATCTAACTTATTTGATTCCTAATCTAATGTTCATTCATATAACACAGGATCATCTTCAAGAGGTGACTATTATGTTAAACACTCAAGGTTAGACAAACAAACTAAGTCTTTTTCAAGATATCGTGTAAAAATCTGGAATAGTTTACCGTGTGAAATGCGTCAAATGTCCAAAAAATAACTTTAAAATTAATATATGTCCACGACACTATAACTCCGAATACTCTCAGAAGAAAATGATTATATTGATTTACCCGCCTTAATAACAAAAATTTCCTGAAAACTCGGCTTGTTATATTTGCAATGTACATGATTGTAAACTTGATTGAATTGAATTTATTTTTATTTATTTAACATTTTTTACTCTTTTTCTCATGTCTTGCCTGTGAGCTATAAGTATATATATAACATATGTGTAACCACTACTCCCCTCGACTAACTCATCTGCGTACTGCGGGCAGTGGATATTGCTTGCTGTAAAATTTGCAATAATTAATAATAACAGTTGAAACAGTCTGTATATTTTGCCAAAAGCGTAATGAGTAAAAAGACGATTTCAGAGAAGCTACTGATTATAGCAGAAATATTGTTTGTGAGGCTGCAGTGAAGCGTAAAAAGCACAGAGATGTCAACCGAGAGATGATTGATTGTTGGGAATATGCACTTGGAAGGAGTGATATTTCTATACTATGGCACTCCAACTGTTATGCCCAGTATACGAGCAAAGATGAAAGTAAACGTTTACAGCGAAAGTTCCTTGAACATGCCGAAGAATGTAAGAAATATAACGAAGCTCCTACCTCTTCCTATGCTACACGCAGTCAGGCTGAACCACTGTTGTCTCTGTTTTAAGAGCTAGCCACGAAGAGGCAGATACTCGCGTCATATTGCACTGTCACCATATCAGACGCGACACAGCTGATGTGTTACAAGATATACAGATATCTTGTTACTTCTGATTGCACATTCACCTAGTATCCCCAGCCTTAACCTGTGGATCATGAGCTATCGTGTTAGGGACCTTGAGAAAGAGACAGTATTTAAATATTAAGGCAGTCTACGGTTCTTCTCCAATTTCCATGCCCTTACAGGCGGTGGTGCAACGTCATTCTTTCCGCCACAACCATTCGAAGAAGTCGACATTGAGGGTTTTTTGTCAGAGGTATGATCTATTTTTTCAGAAGGAGAGGGCGAGCTAAATGAAGCAAAAGTTAAGCCGGCCGAAAAATTCATATGCAAGATGTACAAAGTTGGCCGAGTTGAATCTTTTGATCATGTGCGCTCTATTCTCTACTCCAAGATCGAGAAGCCTGGGGCCTGGTACTCATCTGGAAACAGGCGATTAGCTGTAGTCCTCAACTTCCGCGCCCTGAGCAGATGGGATGACACAGACACGCAGATAATACGATGCATACACTCTTGATGACACAAACCCTATCTATATTTCATGTTCACGCAAAAGTAGTTCCAACACGTTGCGTTGTAGCTGCAAGCAAAAAAAGGATAGATAGATAGGTACTTTATTAAATACATTGCAGCATAAGCTGAATTGTGTATTTACATAATGATAATAATTTATACTAACAATTGTAAAAATGGGCAATAATTGTAATAGCTAAAACTAAAAACGTATAATAAGAAACCTAAATATTATTTACAATTCTGCCTGAGGCCATAAAAAAAAACTGTTCTTAAATCTATTTGTCTTGCAAAGAGGCAAAGTGAAAGTGCGCGCGTGCCTTAGATTATAGTTGCTCTTATATGGAGGTGTCAACAACTTTCTTAGCTTGTGGTTCGGGTCGCTCATTATGCTTTCAAACGTGCGCGTGCAAATGTTGTGGTGATGCTCCGCAACCGTTGGTAAACTCATAAGAGCTAAAGCTTGCTGATATTCTATACCAGGACATATGATTCGCATTGCTCTTTTCTGAACGCGTTCTAATTCTTGCGAAAGGTAGGTTGATAGCGCGTGATGGAAAACTGGCGCAGCATAGTCAATGACGGAGCGCACGCATGTGATGTAAAAAGGCATAAATCTTTCTGTGGAACACGAGCTCTTTTTAGCTGAACAAGAAAATAGAGCCTCTTAGCTGCCTTCTTAGTAACCTCCGTGATGTGCGCATTCCATGTTAAGTCACCAGAGATAGTAACACCCAAAAGTTTAGCATCTTTAACTAATTTGATGCACTCCTCTCCTATGACTACTGGAGGAAAGTCAAAATCTGATGTAAAACTAATGCGAAACTCCTTGCATTTGTCTGTGTTTAACTTGACTCCGTTTCTGATTGACCAATTTACTACCTCATTTACAATACCTTGAGCCTCGCTATGCTGTCCTTTCTTTATTACCTCTGATGTTGTGGTGTCGTCTACAAATAGAAGCATTACTGACGGTTAGATCATTTATCATGATCAAAAAAAGCCAAGGGCCTAGTTTGGTCCCTTGCGGAACGCCCGAAGGTAGTGTGCCCCATTCGGATACACAGCCTTCAGAGAGTTTGATTCTCTGTGAGCGAGCTGATAGGAAATCTATTATCCAATTAATGACGCTAGGCGCGATGTCAAGCGCGCATAATTTCCTTGCTAAGATACTATGGTCAGAAGCAATGGTAAGGAAGCAATTTGTACTAGACTTTGTGCATGCAGCAATACAACCCCGAATGGAGGAAATACTTGTAATATATAGATTTAGCCAGGGCTAAAAGCGAAGCCTCCGTTTCTATACTTATGCTGATAAAAGCAATCAAATTAAAGTAATAACATGAACTCTAAGCCAAAAAAAAAAGAAATCTTTACATCCCTAAGCCCTTCGGCATCAGACACCTTTAGAGGAAGGGGCGAAATGATTAAGAAAAAATATCCCGCAAAGAAACCTGAATTGAAAAAATTGTTAAATTGTAGGTGTCTTACTCAGTAGCAGCAATTTACAGGTTACGATTTCTAGGGTAGGTGTTTCTGTGTTTAAGGGAAGACCAAAAAGAATAACCAGGCCGACTTAAGGACTTTTGTCTTCCCGTAAGCCCATTATATTTTCTTTTCTTTTTTTTTTAAACGGGGCAGGACGAACAGTTGTTTGTAGCCTTTACAGGGGCGGATGCAGGATTTTTTTTAGGAGGGGGTGCACTCGTCTCTTGCTCTACTTCAACACCAATAAACCACAATTTTTTTTTTGCAGAATACCAGTTGTATTAGAAAACCGCAGGTCATCTCAGGGGGGGTGCGCACTCCCTGCACCCTCCCTCTAGATCCGCCCCTGCTTTACATTTATACCTCACAATGTCTGAAAGAAAATTTTACCGTAAGGCGTGTGATATTTTCTCTGAGGACAGACATAGGAAAGCAAACGATAACCTTAGCTTTTTCGCTGCTAATAACAATAATCCAATTTTTAAATATAAACGTTAATACAGCAACTTAAAAACAAAAAGACAAACTCGGGCTCGAAAAGCCGGCGAGCCTGTTCGTTTTAGAATAGAGGAGAACTTTCATTTTTTAGATAAGCTCACTTTTTCAGTGAGAATATAAAGCGTAAACAAACAACTGAAAACAAACACAGTAAACTTAAATCAAGCGGTATTCAGCTGTATTCAGGGCACAAGTTATGGAAAAAGAGCAGCACAATGCACAATGCAAAAGTGCAGAAATTCTTGAATTCTACACACTGCAAAATTCTTGAATGGCAAGTAATGAATGAGAAAATGAATAGCAATTCAATGCGGAACATGTACAAAAACAACACTTCAGTTTTAATTCTTTCTTGACAAGAAAGGGCCCGTCTAGTCTGCTACAAAGCCGTTTTTAGTGTCGTCACGCAACGCTCCTCCCCACTAACGGCTGCTGAAAACCGAACCACATTCCTTTCCCGCGATTAGCCAATTAGAATTAATTCACCTCCCATTTTCTGGAAGGTGTTCGCGCCACGTTTGTGGTATGGTGCCTCCTCCAATCACAGCTTTGCCTTTATCGTTGCCCATGTGTGAATGACAGAACAATCAAAATCGTCGCGTGAAAACAAGCAATCAACTAGAGTAGTGTTGTCGTAGTCGAGTCCTTTCAAAATTTTTGGGATAAGCAGCAATGGCAAGCAAGTCGAGCAAATCTGATGCGCAACATGGATGTGTTTATAAAGTTGCCGGGTATAGTTTCGGGAAATGGCTTATCGATAATTTATGAGATCGCTTTTTTTGAATCAGTACCCCTGGGAGTTTAGTCTTCACAGTCTTAGCTTCAGGTGTACAACAACACAATGAGCACATCCGGCACATAAAATTCATCATACATATGAACAAGAACGAGAAGTCCGAAGACTACAGCAAAGCTGATTTAAAACAACGTGTATTGTTTTTTATAACAATATTTCGGCTGGCCATACCAGCCTTCTTCAGGTTTACAGATGTTACTGAACTTATGTAGCAATCACAATATTATATAGATGGAGAATGTCGCAATAAAAGGGAGAGGCGGAAATGACGTACAACATAAGCCGAAATATTGTTATAAAACACAATACGCGTTGTTTTAAATCAGCTTTGCTGTAGTCTTCGGACGTCTCGTTCTTGTTCTTTATATTTTGGCTAATTTGATCTCTTTTCTAGAGATCCAACTTTTACAACTAGCAGGATCGTTGTCCACGGTTTTTGCGGTTAATTTAATCATACATATATATATGCACGTTAAAAAGAACCAACCGATCCTGGTAAGAGTCTTGAAGGCCTATCAAACCTTTTTTTTCACTTGGAATTTTGTTAATCGCTTAAAACAAACTTTTCTGCAAACAACCTTTTCGTTGCTTGCAGACACAGGGCCCATCAAAATTCAGCGACGATGATTGATTTGTCGATAACTGAGAAGCGTGTTCGCTCCTAGCGCCTTGCGGCTCTCGTATTGTCAAGTTTCTTATACATGATTGGTTTGTTGGTTAGACCACAAACACAAAGGGAAAGGAATGTGGTTCGATTTTCAGCAGCCGTTAGTGGGGAGGAGCGTTGCGTGACGACACTAAAAACGGCTGTGTAGCAGACTAGGGCCCGTCTGAATGTTTCTAAAAATCTCACGATCTGTAGTCTCATAATCGTTTTTTGAGCTAATGTTATGAAAGAACAATGACAGATAAATAACTTAATTTCTTAAAAATTGTTATTCAAAAACCCATAAGTTAATCCTAAAAAGCAATCCACGTAATGACAAGCTAAACTGTTGCGTTCACTCAAGTTAAATCGGTCGAGCACATGGTAAAAAATAAATTTCAAATGCACATTTTGTGGTTTTTCTTTAACGCTGATGTCAAAATGTAGAAATTATAATACACCTCAAGTGTCTTCAGAAACCTCGCTTCCTTGGTTGGTTCAAAACAAGCGAGGCGCTCCTATCCGCCGTGTAGAAAACAAGGTTGAATTCCTCGAAAGACAAATTCGTAGCGAAAAGCTTGTCGACAAAAAGGAAACTGAGCATTCTTTTGATTTTTCTCATTCCATTTGTGTCTTTCATCGGCGTACTTTCAATCTTGAAACGCAAAACTTTAGTCTTGAAAACCACCACATCATGAACGCGCGCCAGCCATTTTGTTGATGGATTACATTTACAAAGGTGTCAAATATGTTTCTTCCCTCACCCCCTAAATGGTTGACATGACCATTGGACGTTTGTGGGGGAGTGAGGTGGAAGAATTTTTTCCCAAACCTCTCTGGAGTTAGAATTTTTTCCCAGACATATAACGGTGTAAGATTTTTTTTCTTAATCAGCATTATACGTCATGAGCGATATTTTTTTCAGTGCAGAATATTTTTCTCTCAGGAATTTATTTGCATGCTTTTTTCCTCTCGAAATCAGTCTGGAGGACATTTTTTCTGAAATCACCCATAACCTCCTCAAAAGTCAAATGGTCGGCCCCTAAAATCCACTAAATCAGTGGATTTTAATTTCAATCAGTTCTAAAGGCTTTTAAAACAATAGGGGACAAAATACTCTAGGAGAGAGGGGAGGAATTCGTTTCTACTTACTCCTACCCGTAACCTCGTCCCCAGGGCGCTTTTCCCTGGCTTTGGGGGCGGGGCGGGAAAAGGCCCTGGCATCGGCCGGTCGATCCGTCATTTTGATTGGTTGATTGATTTAGGTAATTTATGTAAGAAAATGACCAAATAAAAATAATTTATGCATTATACCGAAATCGAAATGGCGGAAAGTATTTCCACTCCAACGAAGATTTCTGCAAGAAATCCAGTTTGCAGGCTATGTGGTGGTTCCTATGAGAGTCGCTATATGCTACGGATATTCAGCAAGGCCGGTTCAACTAAAGATCTGTGTTCGAAGGTTAAAAAAACGTGTGGGATCAAAATTTCTGAGGACGATACGAGGTCAGCTAGGTCAACAGTGGTGTGTAGGACTTGCGTTGCGTTCGTAGAGAAAATGGATCAGTTCATTCAAAGGGCCCAATCTCTAGACAATACGCCGTCTGATCCAGTAAACACAGAATATTCTGTAAAGCGATGCGTTCAACTTTCGCCGTCTTCGCATCAGCCTTCGAAGCGTTTATCGAAGGATATGCCACCCGAAAGCTCCAATGTGGATCAGCCGTCGAAGCGAATCACATCAGGTAGATCTGCAAAACAGCTTTCCTTCTCATCTCCGCCAGCCACGACGGCAGATAATTCCACATGTACAACCACTTCTGCGAAGCATCCCAAACGAACTACATCAAATTCTGCAGAGGAGCTGTCTCTGTCAACTCCGCAAGATGCTACTTTTCTGACACCCAGATCAACAGGAGATGAGCTTGCTTTTATGAGTACGTCTGCGGATCAGCCGTTGGCACAAACCACATCAAGTTCTGCAGAGCAGCCAGCTTTCCCGACTCGGCCAGCTACAACTGCAGTTTTAATGCCAAAATCAACAGGATCTAGTAATTGTACATTTGAAGCTCAACCGTTTTTGGATGAGAGACAGCAGAAAATGATTGTGCAAGCGGTCAGCCATAAGGATGCAACTGTATTGGCGGCTATTTTGAAAGACCACTGTCCAAGTGTTTTACAGGAGTTAAGAAAGGCCTTCGGGGAGGAATTGAAGACATCATGTGCAAAGCTGTGCAAGCGTTCGCAAGGTTCAGTTCTATATGGAAATGACTACGAGAGCATTGAAAACTTTGATTTCAATAAAGTATGGGTTGAATTGAAGACGAACCACCCTTTTCTTATAGAGATTATGAACGCAGTGTCAGGCAAAGAGAACTCTGTCGTAGAAAAAAAACTCGAGCTTCAAGTCAAGTACAGTTTTTTATACTCCATCCTTATGAGCGAGAGATGGCATGAACTCAACCTAGTGAAGCGCGTGAACACAGTTCTCATCATCGAGGGTGGATGTACCAAACAGGTATTTCAGCTTACTGAAATGTAAAACATCAAACATTGGTTGATTTCCCCGGGGGGGGTACTGATTGGGATGTGCTGCCTGGTTCTCCAAATCCTGACCCTATTTCAGACTCAAAAATGTGATTTTCCACACCTGTTTTCACACCAGACTTCTAAAATCCATACCCATTTTCAGACCTAGCCGTTAGGCAGAAATTATGTTATCATTACTTAGTATAGAGCGTGAACAAAAAAATTCTTCAAATCCACTTCCAATTTGCCTATCTCTGTTACTCATTTTGAATTGAAACGATAAATACGTTCATACACTCCCATAGTTCGCTCAAAAACCATACCTGATCTCAGACCAAAATGGGCAAAGTGTATACCCGTCTTCGGACCAAACCCTACCTGATGGGCAGCACATACCTATATAGCTTACATAGGCGAGTAACCCCCTTGTGGTTGATTCCTGAACTAATATTTCCTCTTAACCACACAGCAGTATTTATATTTTGCCATTTAAATCATGGATTGGTTGCTATCGGAAATTCACACTTTTTATAGAGCTTGTTATTGTTGTGTAGTAGTTTGTGATTCAGTTTCTATTTGAAAGATCCATCCTTATAATGAAGCCTAGAAAAGAGAACTGCTCTGTGGATATTGAAATTTGTTTTTTAAATTCTGTCTCCCTTTAAATAGCTCCAAGAACGACTAAATAAACTTGGTGTATGCCTGTCATCTGGGAGAAGAGATACCCTTCTGAAGCTGTTAGGAGGCCACTTCTCAGACATAGTAGTGACAAAAATAAAGAAAGGAAGTGTGTTCCGAGGTACTGGTGACAACTGGGATTTGAAAATTTTGAAAGGCCATATGAGAAAGGAAGTCCAGAATGAGGATCTGCACTTGTTTGCCAGTAACCTAATTGAAAACAGAATCAACTTCAACCACTTACCCAATGACAACCCCAGAGGAGATATTAAAGATTTCCGTCGACATAATTTTTCCTTAAATGTAAATGAATGGAAGACATATGCAGAATGTGCCAAAATTATTGTTGGGCGAATTGTTCTTGAGTTCTGTCCCAAATTTAAGTTCTTGAGAGCAGTTATCCCCAATCACATTTCTCATGAGTACAGTCTACAAATGGCACAGAAGTCTACCATAGTTAGTTTGCCAATAATCAATGCAAATGAATCAAAGTATGATGATTGTGTTAACATTTTAAGAACTTATGAAAAGTGGATTGCTGAAATCTATGTTCAGGCTGGGCTGCTAGATGAAATACCACACACTGACAATCCACCAGTTCCTGAAGGACCTGCAGCACCTGGCCAGACAAATGCACACAGACAAGACACCAACGATGACCCAATGAGGGAAATGAAGATTCCTTTTGCTGGCGATCAGCTAACCCGAGTGAGATTTGCTGGAGCCAAAGATTTGCTGTCAGGTTCACACACAGCATCCGATCGTTTTGAACATTGCTCCCCATTTAAACCTGTGATGTGGCATACCAAAGCTTCTCTTCTACAGTACACGTACTCATTTCTGCACAAAGCAGAGTCAGTAAATCAAATTGGTACCTTGAAGTACTTCAGGGAGAAGTACAATAGAAGGAATGCTACCCCTTCCAAAGTTCTTGACTCCTATGAAGGAAGTGAAGAGCTGTTCCTCAGTGTAGGTAAAGCTTACATAATAACAGCTGTGCTGAACTTTTTTGGGATGTCAGACCTTGAGGATACACCATCATTACATAAATTTCCACAAAACATTGCACGCGAGACCACAGAAAACAAGAAGAACTACTTTGATGATGCCTTTGGAAAGTTTATTGACAAGTTCCTGTTACAGAAAGTAAATGCCAATGATTTTTACAATGATGATTATGTAATGAATTATGCCCTTTGCTGTATTTTCCTGGCTGTTCTTGTCATGCAGATGAAGGACACTGCAGCAGAGGGAGATGGCAACAGAAATCTCATCAATCAAAAACTCTTGCTCTCAGTTTTCAAGTCTATGGGGGCATACAGCAAATATGCAATTGAAATGTTTGTGAGTATAGCCCAGATTGAGTGTTTATTAACTCCACGCCTATCTGAACAGTTCAAATGGGGATTTTTTGTAAACTGGAGGGGTGGCTTTGGAAGAAATATCGAAGACGATTTGGCCCAAGAAATTTCAAACCGATGCAGTAAAAGTATTGTCCAGAGGCAGGGACCAAACAAAACTCTGAACTCTATTAGCAAGGTCTGCAAAGCCACTACTGGCATCTATCAAATCGTACAGGAATTTGACTCATCAGTTGGCATTCACAAGACATCTGTAGAACATACTACACGAGACTCACTTCAAGATGAGAAGGAAATGGTACAGGACCTACTGCAGTTGAATCCTTTCCATTACATGTCTGCGAGATGTCATGACAGCTTCCCTGAAATTAAAAGGTCTCCCCTAAAGTACTTGAACATTGTTGAATTTCATGAGTGGCTGGATAAACACATGAGAGAATTAGCAGCTTAACCCTCTCACTTCCACTATTGACCTGCATGTGAATTCTTATTACAATTTTAACACAGTCATGTAGAAAGGTAATGAGAGTTTAGAAAATCATCAATAATTTACGTGTGCGGTGTTTTGATGTTACATGAAATTCTCAAGAGTAATCAACAAAGAAAATATACATGTATGGTACATGTAATCAGTTGGAATAATATTATTATATTAACCCTTTAGCCCCAATATCCACATACAAATTCTCCAGACTGATCTCTATACATTTCTTACAGAATGAGTTAAGAGAATTTGATAAAAGATCAAAGCATTTTCCCTTTGGTGATCATTTTATCCATTCTCATAATGTAGTCTCGACAATGAATGGATATCGTTAGGAGAAAATTGATTTTGGTCACTATTGGGACTTAAAGGATTCACTTTGACATCTTGGGAGTGAAAGGTTCTAAGATGATATACCTTTTTACTGATGTCTCTCAAAATTGCAATTTTGAATGCTTAAATATGAATTTGTCATAATATTATTGAATTTGTTAATAAATGCAAAGTTTCATAAAAATCCGTTGCAAGCTCTCGGAAATATGAGTGTTTAGAGTTGCCAATATTTACAAAGCAATGAATGTCAGAGGGCAAGTGCTTGCTTATCGGTGACATCAGTAAAAAGGTCTATTGATGTTAACTAAGGGCCGGGTTGATTAATGACCAGTGGATCACTGGAGTCAGCAAAAATTTATTATCACTAGTAGTAGTAGTTTAATAATATTTTTAATGTCTCTCAGCCACTTATCTTTTAATTAAGACTACTGTATCACTGGATTTTAACAAAGACAAAATTAAGTCTACATTCAGTCACTAACTTTCATTCAGCAAAATTCAAATAATAATGATTTATTAGCATCTCTCAGACCTTAATTTTTCAGTTACTTCATCTTCATGAATAGTAAGTTACTGAACTACAGCTAAGACAATGGTTTTATGGCAGGTAATCAGAATAGACAATATTCAGGTACAACAGTAATAAAACATAGTAACATGTGACCGCCAGGTCTTCATGAAGCTTGTCAATTAACAATGGTAAATAAACTGATTATCATTACTATAGAGATATTTACATCCATAGTGTACTTTTGGTATGTGAACCAAAATATACATGTCTGTATAGCTGCAGTACTTACAATAAAATTGTTACCATAAAGTTCCGAAAGTAATAACTCTCGTCACTTTCAGATTTAGCAGCCTTTTTTCCTATTGCTACTTTTGGAGAGTCGCTACTTTTGGGCAGCTAAAGGGTGTACTGTACAAAATTAATTAAATCGCGACAAATGTGAAAACTACACATTTTGTATTATGAGAAACTTTTTATTTGTTATTGTTTTGAATATCAATTTGAAAGATTCAGTCTTTGAATAATTGACATTATCAACAAACTTAAAACCTTATCACTACTAATGTTTATATTTTTAAGAACATACCATAAAGTTTCAAAAGTAATGACCCTCTGAAAAAATCAAGGTTGTTAGCAAATCCCGAAAGTAGGCCCCCACCCCTGAAAATAACAACCTCCCGAAAGTGGCGACCTCAAAAGCAAAAAAATAATGGAATTGATAGGTAATGATAATGACATGATAGGTATATCAAACTGATCGGTATTAAATGGGAACTGACAGTTGATAATGTAGATTATGTAAAGACTGACTCTTTCTAATGTTCAAGAAATATATACAGCAGTTCTGTTTTCCAAGTTTATGTTGATATGTTCTTACCATCATCAGAGTTCATTACAGTTGTACACAGAGAAGTGTGCTCGCATATAAGGGAAAAGATCTTAGAGGAACAAGCCTCATCCCATATGCCAAAATTGATCAACAGATCTCTTTCCGATTCAATAAATTCCACACCCTCAATGACTTTTGCAGCAACATTCTTATGTACAGAAATTTCAAATAGCATGATACAATCTGATGTTGCTGGGGACTCGTGCTCTGCAATAACACTCTTGATTGATCTTTCAAGTATAATGCGGTTCTCGTTAGACAGTGATCTGACCTTGTTTCTAGCAGTTTGGGGTAGATCCTCTACTGTTTGTTTGTTCTTTCCATCACATATGCAGCAACACTTATCTTGCTGAACACTGGAGAAACCAAAGTACTCAAGAAGTTGTTTTCTCAGACAGGAGTCCTCTGATCTACAGTAAGATTTCACTGATTCTTCCACATGTTTTTTATTCTTTCCAATGTCAGAGTTGTTGTAGTAAAGTGTGGCACGTGAGGAAAGTCCTGTGCGACCAGCACGACCAATCTCTTGCATGTAGGCTTCAAGGCTACTCGGTGGTGATATGTGGATGACATTGATTACATAAGGAGCATCAACTCCCATGCCAAGTGCTGAAGTTGCAAATAGCACCCTTACCCTTGAGTTTTCTTTCTTTATTTCAGAAATAATGTCCTTCTTCATGCGACTTGTTTGGGGGGCATGAAACTGCGCAAACAGTCTTGCAGTGGGTTCTGATGTATCTCCAACATACTGCCTGTCTTTCAATATTCTTTCAAATAACCCATAAGCATAACCACAGTATTTCAGCTTTAAGTAGATGATTGTCATTGGGTAGTTCTCCCTTTGAACTGCTAGTTCATTTGCTATGGGTTCTAGGATGTGGTCATAACTTTCATTTCCATAGTGATTGCTCAGTCTCACTTTCTTGTCTAAGTATATGTTCACACGATTAGGGTTTCGTGCAACAATTTTACAATCACTTTTTAGACGCAGACTTTGCTTTAAGTCTTTCAATAAATGAGGCGGTGCAGTCGCTGTCAGAGCCAGTGTTGGTACAGTTGGAAAGAATGCCTTCAACACTGAAAGGTCTTTGAAATCTTTCCTAAATTCTTCACCCCTGAATGAAAAAGACAAGAAAACCCTGAGTTGTTAACTTACATTAAAGTTAAAAAACAAGCCCAGTAATAAACACAAATTTTCTTTTATAGTAGGCATTTTTTGGTAGTATGTTTTGTATTTCATAAATTATGATTCAGTTGTAAAAGCATGGAGACTATGGATGATGTTCAAGTAACAAAGCACTAAATAAATGCATTTAATTTTTTGGGCTACTACATGTGTGACATTACAATGGCAATATTTCTACACAGCCCCATTCTTTAGGTTATGCATGGATCTAACCACGCTCGTTCTTTGCTTGTGAGCATTTCAAGGACAGTAATACATGTATAAGCTTAATTGATAACAGGGGAAGTGTGGATTTATTTCGACTATCAATAAAGATTAATACATGCATTGCAAGTGGTTCATCAAGAGCATGTAGCTGCATGTAATGCCCTCAATTTTTTTCAGTAGCATCCTTTGGAGTGACGCTTTCGTTTACAGCTCATATTTTTTTCCGAACAGCCGTTTTACGGAGATTATTCGACATTAGATTCTCATACGAAGACTGTAATTTCTCACGCGCGGCTTCATGTTAAAAAGGTGACAAGGTCTGTAGTCAGCTGTAGTTCACATTCTAGGGTAACATTTGCCACGGTCTATAAGCAGGGTATAGAGCAGATTTGTGTGAAATTCTAGTCGCACCGTAAATACCGCTCGTTGCAGCGATAATCTCTTGTTTTTCAAGACAAGCGCTCAAAAACAAGTATTATAGTAAACATCATTTCACGCACTTACCATAATTCTACACAGTGAGCCTCATCAACAACACAAGCAACAACATTCTCTTGGAAAATTTTGCTCCCCATTAACTCTCGTCCTTCCTTACTTAACAGAGCCTCTGGATGGGCAAATACAATGGACGTGTTGCCATTTATTACGTCTGGAGGAAGCTTTGGGGATTCCTTGGCCACGTGTTCACTCGATTCTTGCTCCTTTTCAAATAAGTTCTCGGCCGGTTCGTTCATGTTTACAGCAAGCTGTAAGACATCAGCAGTTATCCCCCGAGCTTTTAAAACTTTCAGCTGGTCCTCGATGATGGAATTCAAAGGACATACCACAATAACTATATTCTTGGTTTTCTTCACAGGAATGAAATGGGGCAGAAGGTGAAATAGCATCGACTTGCCAAATCCAGTTAGTAAGACTCCAATGACATCCTGGCCTTGCAGTATAGATTCGAAACACTTGACTTGCAGAGGTTTAAAATTAAGCGATGGAAAGTTACCGTTACTCAGGGAAAAACCGACCCGGCGAAGCACTGATAAAAACTTTGGTCTACCGGCCATGTTTATCGTACGCGATCGTATGCTAATTTGAATGCTAATTTATTACACCCACAAATGCTGGGTGTTTGGTGGTCATGTGACCGGCCGATGCCAGGGCCTTTTCCCGCCCCGCCCCCAAAGCCAGGGAAAAGCGCCCTGGGGACGAGGTTGTCCTACCCGGAAAGTCCGTACGGACGGACGTACGGTGACGTCATAACCAAATTTTCTCGGATGGACAGTATACCAAATTTTAATATATAGATTTAGCCAGGGCTAAAAGCGAAGCTCTGGTTAATAATACGTGTAAACAAAAAAAAATTAAATCGTGTAATGCTAAACGGGGACGGCAATGACAATGGCTTCAAGACTAATAGATCTAATTAGCAAAGAAACAAATTTGCACGTGCAGCATTGTCTTTCCCTTGCCGTTGTTTTGCACAACCACAACGCTGTTTTGTACGACTAAAACGTCAAACTTCCTAGTTACACATTATTTTTATGGAGGAATTGTCGTATGTGCTTACCCAATATTTTGTTTCCTGTGTTCATGTTGGCTTTTATTTTTCACTGCCGCTCATTTTCGCCTTGCTGACCGCTAGTATTTCTCATTTTCTCACCGCCGCTTTGAATTTCCATGTTTTTCTTCCTACGAATTCGTCTCCTTTGTTTTCAATAACTCGCTCTAGCTCTTTCTCTGTTATCCACGTTAGTGTATACATAAAAAATAACGCCGAAAAAGACCAGACTTTGTTGTTGTTTTTTCCTTCTAAAAGTCCGATTTCCTTCCAAATAACACCCATTAAGCTAATGGCTTGATGACATTTTTGTGAAGGGCTAATTTCCTGGTTGTTTGTCTTATCTGCATCTGGGATGGAGATAGGGAAATAGTTAGAATTCCTTGCAGGCTCAAATCATGCAATCAATGCTTTGTGATTCATTGTTGGTTCAGATAGCAACGCAGGAACATCATCAGTCTTTGACTCAATTTCTATGCACCGTGCTAGGTCAAGTACACTACTTTGTTATTTCCTCGTAGCATGCGTAGCGCTTACGTGTAGTTTTCTCTCTCGATGTGTAGTTATGGCTGAACCTCGGGTTTTGATTTTGGGGCGCTCCTTTATCAGGCGTTTGCATGAGCTGGTACGTCTGCCTACAAACGCTTTACGGGAGGATTTTGACGTCACCACCCCTATGAACCTGCGCTGGCATGGAGTAGGGGAACGAACTGTGGCCAAAGTCATACGCTACGATTTGGAGATAGTCCGACAATTTTCGCCAGACATTGTTATTCTACAGTTGGGTACGAACGATATCAGTGATCGTTCAATCCGTTCTGCTCTAACTGTCGGTTCACAGTTAGAGGACCTAACAAAGCTATTACATGAACAATTCGGCGCACTTAAACGTACAAATTAACAAACTTACAAACTTAATCAACCACCATTGTCAGAAACTATGTGTTCAAGAATGTTTTTCCCATTGATCACACATCCGACAAGAATAACTTCTAACACTGCTACGCTAATTGATAATATTTTCACGAATAATTTAAACAATTTATCTGTTAGCAGGCTGATGTTTTGTGATATATCTGATCATCTCCCGATTTTCACACTGCTTCTTGATCAAAACAAGAACGTAAATAAAACTTCTTGGCTTTCTTTTCGTGATAAAAGTGGAAATAATGTCGCTAAGTTTTAAGATAGGCTTGCAAACGTTCATTGGGATGAATTATCTGAATGTAAAGATACTGATTGCGCTTATCGGTGTTTTCTTGATAAATACACTACCATTTACAATGACTGCTTTCCTCTCAAAAAAGTGAAAGTAAAGAATGTTACTTTGAGCAAACCATGGATAACTAAAGGTCTTCTTAAATTGGTAAGAAAAAAGAATTTATTATACAAGCGTTTCCTTGCTGACCCAACTCCATATCGTGAGAAACTTTACAAGAGTTATAAAAACAAATTGACACATTCCTTTCGCGTTGCTAAACGTCTCTACTACAATAAAAAGTTAGATGAATATAAATCAAATGCAAAATCAACTTGGAAATTACTTAACGATCTTATTAACAAGAAGAAAATTAAGTGTAAGTTGCCTTCCATCTTCAAATCTAATGAAGAAGAAATATGTAATCCTACTCATATAGCAAACCGTTTTTGCGAGTATTTTACGAATATTGGACCTAACTTAGCTAAATCGATTCCGGCGTCTGACAAATCTCATCTTTCTTTTCTGAATGGATGCTTTATTAATTCATTTTTTCTTCAATCGGCATCAGAACAAGAAGTCACTGAGATTTGTAGCAGCTTTCGATCCGGTACTGCTCCAGGATATGATAGTATTTCAATGAATGTTGTTAAAGAGTCTTTTAACTTAATCTGCGCACCATTGACGTATATAATTAACTTGTCTCTTAATTCTGGAGTTGTGCCCCAAGAGATGAAAATTGCACGAGTTATTCCATTGTTTAAATCTGGTGATAAATCTTTGTTCACAAATTACAGACCCGTATCAGTGTTACCAGTTTTCTCTAAATTCCTAGAGAGAATCGTCTACAATCGCCTCATTAATTTTTTAAATAAATATGATATTCTTTCCCGGAATCAGTATGGATTCAGAAAAAATTATTCTACTGCACATGCTTTAATCCAATTGTATGACAAGATCTCAAATGCACTTGATAATAAAAGGGTAACTTTAGGCCTATTCATTGACTTATCTAAGGCCTTTGATACAGTAAATCATGAAATTTTGCTCGACAAATTAGAACATTATGGAGTACGTGGTATTGCTTTACAATGGTTTAAAAGTTATCTATCTTGTCGAAAACAATTTGTGCAATATAATGGTTACAACTCTTCATCATTAGATATCACTTGCGGAGTCCCTCAGGGATCTATCTTAGGTCCCCTGTTATTCTTAGTAAATATAAATTATCTATGTAATGTGTCAAAGGTCTTAGAGCTGATACTATTTGCTGATGACACTAATATCTTCTATTCGCATACTGATGCTTCCTATCTTACGGAAGTTGTAAATTTAGAATTGAAAAAGATAACGTGTTAGTTTTATACAAATAAGCTATCTATTAATGTTAAGAAATCTTGATTTAGCTTTTAATATTAGTAATTATTCGATTGACCGTGTTAAGGAAGCTACTTTTCTTGGTGTAATTTTGGATGAACATTTAACATGGAAATCACATATACATAATGTTGCTAGGAAAGTGTCTAAAGCCATAGGTATAATTTATAAATCAAGTTTTTGCCTTAATAATTCCTCCTTACGGATGCTTTATTTTAGCCTTATCTACCCATACTTATTCTACTGCGTGAGCGTCTGGGCATCGACCTACCCATCAAACCTCAGAAGATTAATCACACTTCAAAAACGGGTCGGGTCGTAAGAATAATGTCGAGGAGTGCTTTCGATGCTCACACTGACCCCTTATTTAAAAATTTAAAAATTCTGAATCTTGAGAGTATCTACAAACTTCAAATAGGAAAATTTATGTATCAATACAGATCTGGCTTACTTCCTTATAGCTTCAATAACATGTTTCTGGTGACACGCCAGGTGCATTCTTATGGCACTAGAAGTTCGGAGCATTTTTATTTATCACAATGCAGGACTAATATAAGAAAGTTCTCCATCAGTTAGAGTCTTAGATCTGTACTTTAGCTCATTATTTCCTCTTTATTGGACATACCGCCAAGTTAAATATTCTTTTTGTGTTGGTACTTGGTAGTGTAATTCGCCATTGTACTCACAACGTATTGTTTGTCCTTGAGCCTTGTTTGGCCGGTCACGGTCGATTTTATGCTTTGTCTCCAAATGAGTGGGCCGCCTGTGTTGCGTGCCATAGCACTCGGAGTCCCAAGCTATTTGTATGTATTTGAGGATACGAGCGTACGATCTAATGACAATTCTTAATTTTAATACCGCATTTATTTGACCTGTGGCAGTTATTGCGATACAACTACAGATTACGAGTTACACGAGAACATTAATACGTTTGGATAAATTAACACTCTCTATTCTTTACAAGTATGCCTCCACGAAGTAAGCGTCCAAGACGTTCTGGCCCTTCTGCCTCTACAGTAAACAGCATGGCAACCAGTACCGCTAGCACGTCGAGCAGCTTGTCAAATAGCACCTCTAATCAACAAGACGGCACGATGCAAGTACATGTTACAGCGCTGTCCAGTGCCCTTTCTCTGGCTGTCCAAAAGGCCGTCCAGGACGCGCTACGACCACCACCGTCAGTAACAACGTCAACTAACGCAGCATCAACGTCGACCGTGGTGTCCGCCCACGTGCCTACTACAGCCTCGATAGTCCAGGATTCTGTTGTGCAAGCGACGCAAGCTATTGCCGGGACTTCTGGAGGTAATATTGTATCACCTAACGTGCAGAGTATGCCCACCACACCCCTTTTTTCAAGCGTCGCCATCCCCCTTAGAAGTGCAGTTAGCGACAAAATAAAATCCAAAATTTGGGCTAACAAATTTGTACACCTTGGAGCACTGCTCCAAACCGCGGTTCCACAAGGGCTTTCGGCTACAGGCAATGGCACTAAGCCGCAGATTACATTAGAGCCAGCTAGCGCCCGACGTAAATTGAATAGTATTCAGCGGTGGGTCACGGCGTTCCACACATTTATGGCCATTTATTGCCAGAAGTTCGCGGGGGACACGGCCGCTTTGCTAAAATATTGTGAGACCGTTCGTGCCATTGCAAACAAAAACGGAAACTGGGTTTACTATGATGAGCAATTTAGATATTTGCACCAGTCCGCACCCGATAGGTACCCTTGGGAGGAAGTCCAGTGGGAGTTATGGCTCGAAGCCACTTCAGTTAACTTGCCTTTTTGTCCCCAGAGACGTAACTTTCCCACCGGGTGAGTCAGAAAATCACGACAAATCCCTCTCATTAAAGGAACATGCTTTAACTTTAATAACGGGAGGTTCTGTTCCGGATGTTCCTTTACCCACATCTGCTCCCGATGTGGAGGTAAGCACGCAGCCAGAAATTGTTCAGAGGGAGGGGAGCAACCAACCTCGAGCATTAAGCCTAGTGGAACAACAGCGGCTAGCGCGTCTACTAGAGAGCAATCCAGTCACCCCCGTAAGAATTGACCGTCTCACTTCAGTTCTGCGTGATTACGACCCCTTATTAAAAAACTTTTTGATACAAGGCTTCTCATATGGGTTTCATATTCATTACTCTAATTTAAGATCAAGCTTCGAATCTCCAAATTTGCTTAGTGCCAACGATCAACCAAACATCGTAACGGATAAATTACACAAGGAAATGGAAGCCGGTAGGGTTGCAGGCCCATTTAGCGCCCCGCCGTTCGATAATTTTGTCGTGTCACCATTAGGAATCGTCCCTAAGAAAGCACCCAATGAGTTTCGACTTATACAACATTTGTCATATCCGCATGAGAATTCGGTAAATTCAGGAATTCCGGTAGACTTTTCTTCGGTACGCTATGCGTCCATTCAAGATGCAATAGTGTTTGTAAAACGTTTAGGAGTTGGCTGTTATCTCGCTAAAACTGACATCAAATCTGCCTTTAGAATTATTCCTATTCATCCGGGGGACTATCCGTTACTGGGGATGAAGTGGCAAGGGAATTATTACTTCGATCGCTGCCTCCCGATGGGCTGTAGGTCATCGTGCGCCATTTTTGAGCGATTTAGTACGGCACTCGAGTGGGCCGCCAAGCAAATCTTTCAGGCCGACGAGATAATACACGTTTTGGATGACTTTTTGTTAATAGCCAAAAGTAAGCAGTCTTGCGAAAATCTACTGTCACGGTTCATTTCACTTTGTAACTACTTAGGCGTTCCCATTGCGCCCGAGAAAACCGTAGGACCCGAGACCGAATTGCCTTTTGTCGGGATTACTCTAGATTCTATTCGCATGGAAGCTCGATTGCCGGAGGACAAACTCGAGAAATGTCGCACGATGCTGCTGGATTTTTATAAGCGGCGTAAAGTCACGCTACGCGAACTTCAGTCATTAATTGGCCTCTTAAACTTTACATGTTCAGTGGTTTTGCCGGGTAGAGCCTTCTTACGGAGGCTAATCGATCTTACGAGAGGAATTCGAAGGCCCCATTTTAAAATCCGTTTAAACAAAGACGCCAAAAGTGATTTAATCGTTTGGCTATCGTTCTTGGAGCAATACAATGGTCGCACATTTTTTCTGGATGAAAGAATGTCCGCTTCACGATATGAAATTACTTCAGATGCAGCCGGTTCTAAAGGATACGGGGCTTTATTTAAAACACATTGGTTTTATGGTAGTTGGCCCGAGTCTTGGCAATCACTGAACATCACGGTATTAGAATTGTTTCCTATCGTAATTGCGTTACATATATGGGGGGATCAGTTGGCGGATAAATGTGTGACGTTCGTGACCGATAACGCTGCCTTAGTGGACATAATCAATAAGCAGACGTCTAAACATAAGATAGTTATGATTCTCATCAGGGATATGGTGTTAACTACTCTTAAATTCAATATTTTCTTTACGGCTCGTCATCTTCCAGGGAAGCTTAACGAGCGCGCCGACTTAATCTCCCGTTTTCAGATAGAGCGGTTCAAGGCAATATCCCCTGGAATGGACGAATTCCCAACGCCAGTTCCCGAGAACCTTCAGCCCAGGAATTGGTCGCTCAGTTGAACGAACTTCT
>BOPM01000807.1:119810-139810 GCA_022179025.1 Porites australiensis
TTATGAAGTTCATTGATTTAGCTTAAGTAAAGCTTATTTATCAAAGCTGCAAATGGTTAAGACAAGGATAAATTAAAAAATTAATTACTGCCATGGGCACTAATTCTGTTGCTATATATGTAACTTATTTAAAGGATTGATACTATTACAAGATTCTGTGATGTATTTTGTAATTCTTATCGTTTGACATTTTGAGAAGAATTTGATGTTTTAGTATTGTATGGATTTTTGTTAACCTAGAATCCAAGTGCAGTTAATTAAACATGAATTTGTTAATGTTAGTATTTTTTGTGGGTCATTTGTCTTTCTAGCTTGATGATTTACTAGCACGGGTTAATTTTTTGGAGTTAAAATAGGTTTCTAGGTCATTTTTACCTTTCTTCAGGGTATTAGCCCATTGTTTGGGATCAATATCATCGTATTCTTGGGATTATATGGGGTCAGTATAATCCCATTCTTGGGGTTATATTGGGTCAGTATAATCCCATCTTTGGGATAATGTTGGGTCAGTATAATCCCATCCTTGTGGTAATGTTGGGCCAGCACAATCCCATCCTTGGGGTTATATTGGGTCAGTATAATCCCATAATTGGGATAACGCTGGGTCAGTATAATCCCATTTTGGGGGTTGTATTGGGTCAGTATAATCCTATTCTTGGGGTTGTATTGGGTCAGTATAATCCCATCCTTGGGATTATGTTGGGTCAGTAAAATCCCATCCTTGTGGTAATGTTGGGCCAGTATAATCCCATCCTTGGGGCTATATTGGGTCAGTATAACCCCATTCTTGGGGTTATATTGGGTTTCATTAAACCCAAGATTGGCTTTGGCAGAACTTTCCCAGTTTGGGAAATTGCCACTGAAATCACAAATATAACCCTAAAATTTACCATTTTTAACCCAGTTTGGGAATGGAAAAAAATCCTCTGTGTGTTCGACTGTAGTGCCAGCTAAGGGGATTGCAGCATTCCACACGTGTTAAATGTGTGTAATGTGAGTGGAAACTGTTTTGACATTGTGTATTTTTCGTAAACGTTTCATTAAATTGACCCCTGGACAAGATTTGTCACACTGCTTTCTATTTGCCATTTTATGTTTTTTACCTAAGTTGCGGTAAGCTTTGTATAGCAGATGGTTTGTGGAAAATAAGGTTCTCACACTGTGCAATGCCTACAAAGGTGTCAATAAATAATAAATTATTTACCTAATGATGGCCACATGCTATCAGTCTCGATATTAACAAAAGTTGTGTATACATGTAAGTTTTCCATGGTGAGAGATTTTAGCTTTGTTTATTATATGTTAGAGTTGTCCACATATATGAGGTTTGCCATATTGCTCTGGATTGTTTTTTCTTTTACCTTACCTCAATCTTCCTGCGCTCCAAGCTGCGACTATTTTGATTGCCATGCCATGGTGAGTAAAATAAAGATTGGTGTCTAACATTGCAGCAAGAGTGGCCAAATTGGTGACCTATGTAGTCTTCCTACAGTTAAAGAGGGATACACATTTGCGTTGAAAATATTTACCCTCTACTTTGTTTATAATTCGCCTATTTATACCCAGTTTCTCCTGTATCAAGCCACAAGATGTTCCCTGCAACTTCGACTGCATTAGTTAGGCAGCAATTTTGATAACTTCAAACGCTCATATACAGCAGTATTGCACAGTATCCCTTTTTTTCTATTTGGCGGGCAATGTTTTATGTGTGACGAGCATCTGAGATCCCCAAAAGGCGAGTTTCAAAAACACTGAGCTTGGAGCACTGTTTATAATACCATAACTTGATGTTCAAGCAACACTAAATTTGATAATTCATTTCTATGATAAATTTAAGCCGTTAACTGGGATTTATGAGCCCTAAGGGAGTACTAGTTCTTTCCTCAGTTGTCCCTAGTGTACTCTACTCTCCTCACCCTTGCAATCAAGGGTCATGCAGAAGTCAATAGCTCATTGTTTAGCTCAAAGTACTTTCACTTTTACAATGTTAAAGTGGTTACCAAAGCTTCCAGTAATTTTCCACAACATCACATGATTCTCACCTGTCTCACCTTATGTAAACCCCTCATACCATTAGTCAGCCACATTTCAGCCTTGCTCTTTAAGCAAGTGCCCAGATTTGCACTCTTTAAGATTGTATTTTTTCCACCCTGCCACCCAACTGGAAGCTTTGTCTCCTTTAATCGCTATGTTTTAGTTTGGTTATTTTGTCTCATAGTTTGTTGCATTACATTATTCATTCTATTGCCACCGTTAAAAAAGAAACAGCTCGATATCAAACTAAATCCTAGGTGTTTGTACATTTTACTTTTCTTACTTACTTTTTGGTGGCAGGGAAGTGGGCTGCACTTTACTCCACAGTATGTGGGATAGCCCTCCCTGGCAATGGGTCCGGATTGCTTACTCCAAGATGGTACAACTCACCATCTGACATATTCTCCTTCCAGAAGGGCACCCCTCTTCTGGTCCACCCTATGTTACACTCAAATGTAGGGTTGCTTCCAGAGACACTGCTACTCTGGGGGTCCTCCTAGGGACACCCCTACCATAGGGGGCTAGGCTCTGCCTTCCCTGCCACCCAAATTTTGCAAAATTATAGTTATTAACGTAATATAATTAAATAAAAAAAAAAACAGATGAAAGGAGAATCTGTGTTCTTCCTTCTTTAGTTTTACAAGCGTTGCAGCGGTAGGGGGAGGAGCAATCATTGTTACCCTCCGTTGTCCATGCCCCTCTCCTCGGCATGCAAATATTTCTTGTGGCTCTCCCCTTTTCATGTCACCGTCCCTTAGGCACTCATTAACCCACAATGGATGGTTTTTCATTCTACAATATTGAAAGTGGCCTTCGACTCCTGACCTACCCAGATGTTTGCACTGCCCAGCGCCAGTATGGGAAAGCATTTTGTGCTTCTCATTGCCAGTTTTAAGCTACAGGGCATCCAGAAGTCCCCACAGATCTTCGTGGTTTTCTACGTTCTGTGGCGTTTTTAAAAATACCCATTCCTCTGTGGGTACATTATGTTTCCTTCATTTGTTATTTAACATGTTTTGATTTCTTACAAGTCAACAGTTGTGTAATTTTCTTTCAACTTTTTAGGGAGGCGCAGAAATAATTCAATTTAATGATTGAGATTTGAGAATCTACCGCTGAAATAGTCATAATCATACTAAGCATTTCTTCCTTGGTGATACAACCGACAATGAAGCTACTTTCAAACTTAATGTTTAGAGGTCGAAAACCCTGATTCATTTTTCTTTAACGATGATGGTGAGTCTTCTCCTCAAGTGTCAAATGAAACTGACATGGAAAAATTAAAATCTGCAGTACAGGAATTGAGTGATGTAGTTCCTCTGCTGTGTTTGAATAAAATTGTGAAATAGCGCTCATGTTCAACCCTCAACTTCTTCCACTTGCTTATGTAAGTAATTACCATAAGTCTTATGGTAGTATTTTTTTAGTTCTTTCATTCTTGCACGTTAACCTCATGCATTTAGACTGATCTGTCAATGAATATTATTTAACATGGTTATATTCATTCCATTTCCCAAATAAAAAAATTCAGGAAGTACTAAACATTTCAACTACACTGTTCATACAGAATCAGCAACACACAGTGGAGTGTGCTTTGTACTTCAAAAGAAACCAACCATGGATACACTAGGACAGCAACACTCCCCATTAAGAATTCAACGATACAGCATCAGTACTAAGTATGAATGAGAAGATATTGTAATCAACAAGAAAACATTACTATCACCCACTGCAGTTAACTTTGAATACAACAACCAAGAATCTAACACCTTATCTATTGGACCCATTTCTGAAGTTGCTCCTGGACAACTTGTACTTGTGAAAGGCCACATGGAACACCTGTCAGCTACCAAAACGGTAGTTTTGCAGTCAAATCCAGTGAAAAAGCAGGAAGCCTTTATTAATGATCCATTTGGATATGTAAGACTTGTGTTGTGGGGAAACCACAACCACACATTGACTGAGGGGTCCACATACCTGCTTGACTAAGTTTGAGTCAAAGTAATCAATGAAGAAAGGTATTTAAATACCCCAAAAAATGAAAATGAGAGCACCATCTCCTCAGTGGCCAAATTTGCAGAAACACTGCATCCGGTACAAAAACATTTCCACTTCAAAGGACATCACAGCAAACATCATTGGGCTGACAAACATGAACAGCTGCCTTACCTGCTGATCTGGCAACAAAAGTGTCACCACAAACGGAAAATTGCAATCTGTACCAACTGTACCATGTCTATGAAGATAACCAGTTGCAACCAACCCTGGTTTCTAAAGATTTATATTCAAGACTCAAACCATTCCAGAAACAATGATTAAGCTTGCAGTCTTCCACAATGAGACAAAAAAACTATTTTTAATGTGCGACATCCATGATACTGCCTCAGAAAAATGAAGTCATCGAAAACCTCCAGGATTTCAGGAACTCGTAAAAATAAGTTATGACACTTAGTCAAATAAGCTCATTGACATTGACAAGATAATCATTTGATCTCAGCAACTTCTTGAAAACAATAATTCTCAATTGGACCATGCTAACGTGCTACACCACACTTTATCTAGTTGACTGACACTGAGAACCATTGTCTTCACATTTCTCAATGCTGACATTGTCTTCCATACCAAGTTCAGTTTAAATTCTGTAACCACCTTAATGGAGCCAAGTTGCTTTACTGGCATGGATCTGATCTAGATTAAATGGAACATTATGTAAACACACATAGTCATGTATTCCATAAAAAAACATTTTATCAATCGTAAAAAGAAACTCTACATGCTAAATTCTAGTTATTAGTAAGTTCCATTTCATGATCGTTAACGTTCTATTGAGTCCAATTATAGCAAAGCATTTTCCTTTGGAATTTCACGTCTACCTCGCCTTTAGATAACGAGACATTTCTTACCAGTTAAAATGAAAACCTTGTTCCAATTAAAAGTTACAGGGTGTCCCAAAAGTTCGTTCCTCTACTTTATAAGTCGTAACGCAGTACGATTGGACTTGATCAGCACATAATTTAAACCAAAGTTGTGACTTTCAATATCATTCACCATTTTCATACTTGTTGTGCCATCTTTTGACTCGAATATTTGGGTACTTCCACGCCAAAGGTGCGCGTGCGAGAGTATATTTTCCAGCCACATATTTTTTGTATTTCATAGCCTGAATTGCTCGAACTCCTTCCTTGTTTTTTGTGAATATCACGAAGGATAAACCCCCTTAACACAAAAACGTTCAGCTGCGTGAGAGCGTAAGCCTGTATACTTCGATTTACTGGCTTATCTGTTGTAGAAATTGCTGAAAAAAACTGGAAAAATTCGAATGTTGAGTGGTAGAATGATCATGGAGAAATGAAGGTTTTGAAGGCAAGAAACTAAGGGGGAGACCAAAAGCCCTGAATAAAGCAGCTAAAATAGTTTTAAAGAAGGCTACATACAAAATAGGAGAATCGACAAGGAAGCTCACTCTCACATAGTTGGCAAGCTAAATAGAAGGGTCGTGAAAAGCCGTTTAAGGTATCTGCACCGGCAAATTTTCAACATTTTATTTACTCAAAAGTTGACTCATTTACCGGAAGTTAAAGAAAAATGTTCATTTCCGTTACTAAGAAAAAGGACCGCAGGAGCGCAATGTGACTCCTCTTTTCGGCATCAAGTTCTATTGATGTGCTGAACAAAATTTATTCACTGCTTGGATTCATTGACAAACTGCCCCGGCTGTATGTCCAACTTGATTTTTCTTGCTTCTGTTAAAGCTGTGATGACTAATATTACTTGCTTCTTTTCAATATTTGTTATGTTCTTGAAATATACTCCGTTTTCCAGGGCTTATTATTGTTTTAAATTTACATTACATCGGTGTGTCTTCTCACCTGATATATTCTGACAATTTTGCCGGGAGAGTAAAACGTTTTTTTGGTCCCTAATCCTCTGGTCTGTTTTTTCTGCCAATTTCTTTCACTTTACGGAAGCAATTCTTTTCAATTTTGAATAAAACTCTTCTTCAATCTTCATACTTCGGCGCGCTTCACTGCATTATAGCTGACACTGAGTAATGCATCTTCCAGAAATGCGTCACACCAAGCAACTGGTCACGTATCAAAATCCAAGGGGGCTTTAGAGAGGTCATTTGGCATTTTCTTCGGCTTCCACGAGCATTTTACACAGCGGTGATTCAAAATGGCGAGCAAGAAGGTATGTGATGGTAAACAGTTGATTTTGAGAGGAAAATAAGCTTTTTTTACACTGGAAAAGTGTTAATTACCGCGTGACCGATTTACCTTGACTTACGGGAACCAGTTTTTTGGAGGAATGGATCATTATTTCTTCGTGAAATTTGGCAAATACACAAAGGGCATGTTAATGAACAGATTTGTGTTTGACCAACGGTTAGAATTGCCGTACAGCTGAGTTATTGATGTGAAAATGTGGATCAAATTACAAAATAGTAAATTGTACCCTAGAGGGTGGATTAATTGGAGCTGAGTCGTGGTCAAACACAGAATTATTCTATCTTACGTCCTTATTTGTGTTACATTTCTTTTTTAACAATAACTCTGAGGATTCTTCTGAAATTTTGATTTTTCTCTTTCGGTACCACCCTAGGGGGTAATTAAATTAACACCTTTTGGGTGACATAACATAGTTTATTTTGATATATTCTAGTTCCTCAAGAACTGAGGAATACTGTCAATGTAGTAACATATAGATAGTATCCATAAAATAACCACTAACAATGATGCAAAAATGCAAAATTTGCCGGTGCAGATACCTTAAAATGTTTAAAATTAGAGGCCCCTGAGATGGCAAAAAAACCTCTGCTTAGTCTGCCAATTAACGCCCAGCTCGTTTCAAATTTGTAAAGAAGTACAAAAGCCTTGCTGTGGAAGGGGGCGAGATGATTATCTTTTTTGGATGAATGCCCAACATATATTTTTTTCAGCTGCCTAAACTCAACAAATTTTGTTTGGGGGTTGAGCTGGATCCTGCGCACCAGAAGATAAAAAAGCTCAAAATGGATCATTTGTGGGTCTACACCCTGTATCCCAATTAATACCGCAACGGCTACAGAATGTGATAAAAAAACAAAAAGGGCATGCCAGTTACTGAAATCCTGAATACATGTACTTGATGGAGAAGTAAACATCTTCTAGCAATTTCATGTAAAAATATAGTTTTGATCAAAAGTTATAGTGCATGAAATTAGATGAACGAACTTTTTGGACACCCTGTATATACAACAGCCAGAAATATGGCCAGAAATCCATGGCAGTATAGCTGCCAAGCAGGTGCACGAGTATGGAATTTGGTCTTAAATTACAGATGCACGATCAATGCAGCACAAAAGAAACAGTCAAACGTTTCATTACCTTGATATATTTTCCATCTCTATACCTCAGTCACGGCAGTTAATCAAGTTTCAAAAATCTTACAATAAAGTTTGACAAGTCCTTTACCTAGTGAATGATGTTTGTCGTTTTGTAGTGAAAAAATCGGTTGCCATATTCGATTTTTTTTACAACGAAGCCTTAAATCCCTCATATGTGCGTCTGTCTCACAATTTTGCCAAAAATGCCATGAAGTACTTTCCTTCGCGGATCCAAATGAAGGATGCCCGCAGCTTATTAAAACTCTTTTTGCTTTGTTTACATTAGAAACCTCCTTTACAGTGCAAAATTAAAAGCATTCTACAATGATTGATGGTTCCAAAGGACGAGAAATGAAGGGAAAATAACGTGAAATTCGATGAGAGGAATATTGCGATTTAAAGGTCCACGTGCGGCCAAGAATAATCCATGTTTTAGAGGGTCATTTTAGAGCTTTCTCATCACGATTCATTCTCCATTTTGATTCCCAAGAATCTCTACTTCGGCCTAGTATCCACATCTTTAATTTCATAAAGAGCAAATTGCCAAGGCTTACATCATACCATAACTACTTTGCAACTAAAATGTCGGATGAATTCAGCAAATGCTCCTCCAGTTTTAAGGAGGAGATTGCAATCACTCAGTGGATATCCGTTATTCCATAAACAAGCTAGTTTCATGCCCTCAACATCCCAGGACAGGCAGTACAGGAAAAATCTGGACTATATCGATCTTCTGGAGGGCTGGGTCCTCGTATACTGGTTAACGAAAATTGCGTGACATCGGTCAACCGAAAGATAGCATGACAGCTGGATAACTTGATACATATTAATAATACATGCATGCTCCAATAAATAAAATGGCAACTGGATAACTTGATAAATAATAAATGTTTTAATAATAAAATGACGGCTTTGGTTCATGGTTGGGTTTTTTGAGTCATTTGGGCCAGTTGGGCCAATTGGGACAATTATTGGCCCGTTGATTTCATGCCACAACCACAAACTGCCAAAATACAACCGCTGACTGATGCGCCCGTTTTAAGCTTATTCCCGCCAGCTTTTCCCGCTTTCAAAGGATCTGTTTATAACGTGCATCGTACATAACTTTGAACCCTTAAGCTTTCGCTTTTTTGTGTGTATATCATGGACAGACAAAGAAATGTCACATCGACCACGGAACTGGAGTCGCAGTTGGGCCAAATTTGCCTTCCTATCAACGAAGTTTTACCCCAATGTCTTTGCCAATGGCTGACAGCGTTTGCTTATAGCAATGGCACAACAAGCGGATGTTGCTTTGTTCTGCGCTGGTATTCACGAGATCTTTGCTGGCTCATACAACACTGAAGCTTTTTGGCTCAAACGAGGAGAAGGCAAACCTTCACCTTATTGGTACTGCTCCTGATTAATGCGTCATCATGCACTTATCGGGATATCAAGCACGCAGGAATTTGTTGGAGAGCACGAGAGATGCATAAGAGTTGCTCAAGGCGTAGCCAAGAGCAACTCTAGCTTATTGAGTCAACTGCTCTCCATGAAACTTCCAGGATCCTTTATATCGTGATAAACACACAGATGACACATGAACTAGTTGTTTTAACATTGTTAACTCGGTAGTTCAAATATTGTATAACAAGAAATTCCCTTGGCTACATCATCAGCATGCACAGTACCAATATGAATCACGCTCGTGCAATTGAATTTGACTATACGTATTTATCAGCTATAAATTATTTATTACAGTATTCACAGTGCCAATCCTGTGTGTGGATGAGGCGTACTCTCTCCTTCAAAGACTAACATATCAAGGGAAGTCCACATCTCAGATGAGCCTCTCAATAGAATGCCTCAGTTCTTGCCTGTTTAAATGTTATCTGTGACAGCCCTTCACTATTTTACAGTGTAGTCGTTTCTGTATTTCCTTGCAACAGTTTAGCTGGGCTAGCAAGGTTTGAATTATTAATAAAGATGAGTATCATGCTAATGTGAACACAGTACTATAGGACAGCTAGAATTTCATACGCATTTAGTGAAGTAAAAAACTGACAACTGACTCAAAAAAATTGATTTGCCGCTGCTGCCATTTCAACCAAGTAATTTTGACGAATAACAGTAATGACTTTAGCCATTATCGACCGAAATTGTTTAGTTTCTTTTATTTTCTCCTCCATTTCAGATCTGAAAGTCCTTTGCAGGCTATCCTTTTCTTGACTGAATGGATACTTACCACGTTACAGACATTCCAGAGGACCAATGGAGTGAGATCTTCATATCACATGACATGTGCCATGTGGATGCAATCAATGTCGCACAGAAGGCTCTGCACTTTCATCCACCTTTTTACAATGACATCCGTCATTTTTAACTCAGTAGTTTAAATATTGTATCACAAGAAATTCCCTCTGCTACATCATCAGCATGCACAGTAGCAATATGAATCACGCTCGTGCAATTAAAATTGACTATACGTATTAATCAGCTATAAATTATTTATTACAGTATTCACAGTGCCAATCCTGTGTGTGGATGAGGCTTACTCTCTCCTTCAAAGACTAACATATCAAGGAAAGTCCACATCTCAGATGAGCCTCTCAACAGAACGGCTTTGTAGATGTTATGATGGTGATTTCTGGTACGTACTTAAAGGGACAAAAGGCAAGCGAGTTGGTGTGACCTCAGATAGCCCTCCTTGCTTTTACCACTCCTCAGCAGTTCCTTGAGTACGTTTGGCCAAACATTGTGGCTTCAAAAAATGGGTTGGCAGAGAGAATGCTTTTCTTTTATCAAAGAAGATCAGAAGATCTAGCAGAAAACTCTGACTCTCTTGACGAGTTTGCTGCTAAATCCCATTGATTCAAGAAGATGCAGATATTGCTGCTATGTTTTTTTTCTTTCAACTAAGAACAGACTATTTGCAGTCTCAGTTTTACACTGGGATGCGAAAGGCCGCAGATACTACCTTAAATCAGCAAGCGGGACTTTTATGGTCAGTGCGGAAACAAAGGATGTCATCGTTGCTGAAGCATCAGCACACTTCAACCAAAAAAAAACAAATCCTTGTCTTTCAAGATGGCACGGAAGTGCCAGAAGATTTTGTTCTTCCGACATATACTCGCAAGAAAGGGACAAAGTATCCGTACAAAGCAAAGGCGTCTGAGAAGCTATACCTGCTTCACACTAGTGAGCGAAAAGGTATAGGCTCCAATATTTACAGACATCATTTTTTGGACGACTTACAATACTTTGATGACATGATGGATGACTTTGCATTCCACATTGTCAATTTTCGCCACATATTGACATGCACCACAAAAAAAACCTGGTGCCAGTTTTTCAAAAGGTGGATAGCGCTATCCACCAGATAAATCTCTACTCAGTGGATTGAGTACAATTAGTTTCGCTAATACTGGTTCGCTGGATAGAGATTTCTCCACTGGATAGCGTTTTCTCAAACATTTTGCCTAATTGGATCAGTTCTTGCCTGTTAAAATGCTATCTGTGACAGCCCTTCACTATTTTACAGTGTAGTCGTTTCTGTATTTCCTTGCAACAGTTTAGCTGGGCTAGCAAGGTTTGAATTTTTAATTAAGATGAGTATAACAGTAATGACTTTAGCCATTATCGACCGAAATTGTTTAGTTTCTTTTATTTTCTCCTTCATTTCAGATCTGAAAGTCCTTTGCAGGCTATCCTTTTCTTGACTGAATGGATACTTGCCACGTTACATTCCACAGGACCAATGGAGTGAGATCTTCATATCACATGACATGTGCCATGTGGATGCAATCAATGTCGCACAGAAGGCTCTGCACTTTCATCCACCTTTTTACAACGACATTCGTCATTTTTAACTCAGTAGTTTAAATATTGTATAACAAGAAATTCCCTCTGCTACATCATCAGCATGCACAGTAGCAATATGAATCATGCCCGTGCAATTAAAATTGACTATACGTATTAATCAGCTATAAATTATTATTTATTACAGTATTCACAGTGCCAATCCTGTGTGTGGATGAGGCTTACTCTCTCCTTCAAAGACTAACATATCAAGGGAAGTCCACAACTCAGATGAGCCTCTCAATAGAACGCCTTTGTATATGTTATGATGGTGATTTCTGGTACGTACTTAAAGGGACAAAAGGCAAGCGAGTTGGTGTGACCTCAGATAGCCCTCCTTGCTTTTACCACTCCTCAGCAGTTCCTCGAGTCAGTTTGGCCAAAAATTGTGGCTTCAAAAAATGGGTTGGCAGAGAGAATGCTTTTCTTTTATCGAAGAAGATCAGAAGATCTCGCAGAAAACTCTGACTCTCTCGACGAGTTTGCTGTTAAATCCCATTCATTCAAGAAGATGAGGATATTGATGCTATGTTTTTTTTTACTAAGAACAGACTATTTCCAGTCTCGGTTTTACACTGGGATGCAAAAGGCCGCAGATACCGCCTTAAATCAGGAAGCAGGACTTTTATGGTCAGTGGGGAAACGAAAAAAAACAAATCGTCTTTCAAGATGGCACGGAAGTGCCAGAAGATTTTGATCTTCCGACATATACTCGCAAGAAAGGGATAAAGTATCCGTACAAAACAAAGGCGTCTGAGAAGCTATACCTGCTTCACACTAGTGAGCGAAAAGGTATAGGCATGGTATAGTTTCTCTAATACTGGCCCGCTGGATAGAGATTTCTCCGCGGGATAGCGTTATCTCAAACATTTTGCCTAACTGGATCAGTTCTTGCCTGTTAAAATGTTATCTGTGACAGCCCTTCACTATTTTACAGTGTAGTCATTCGTGTATTTCCTTGCAACAGTTTAGCTGGGCTAGCAAGGTTTGAATTATTGATAAAGATGAGTATCATGCTAATGTGAACACAATACTATAGGACAGCTAGAATTTCATACGCATTTAGTGAAGTAAAAAACTGACAACTGACTCAAAAAAATTGATTTGCCGCTGCTGTCATTTCAACCAAGTAATTTTGACGAATAACAGTAATGACTTTAGCCATTATCGACCGAAATTGTGTAGTTTCTTTTATTTTCTCCTCCATTTCGGATCTGAAAGTCCTTTGCAGGCTATCCTTTTCTTAATTGAATGGATACTTATCACGATACAGACATTCCAGAGGACCAATGGAGTGAGATCTTCATATCACATGACATGTGCCATGTGGATGCAATCAATGTCGCACAGAAGGCTCTGTGCTTTCATCCACCTTTTGACAATGAGTGGTTGAAAGCAAACAAGATTATCAATTCATTACACATTGCTTACAATAAGTCAGAGGGTTGCAAATAGAAGTACAATCCTGCAAAGTTAAAGGACATTCTACCTCATAGGCACACAATGGCAGGAAAGCAGACATTTACCTGGCTTTCCAGGTTTAAGAAGATTTTGTGTTCTATGCCAAAAGTGCATCATATGTTTTTCCTGCATCGAATGGTTGTCCGTAGAAATTCATACACTGTAACCTATTATAAAAATGGGAAGAAACCAGTGCTTCCAAAGGTTCGGAAAGGCACTTGATTTTTGTCGGTATTTCCTTAGAAATCATTGAAAATGAACTACAGTGAGCCTGTTAGACCCCCAGGTTGTTAAACAATTCACCAACCTCCCAGGAGGGACTCCCATGTTAAATGGTCAGGAAGATTTGGGTCTCAGGTTGTTCTGAATGAAACATTACATGTAAGGCGCTCTAATTGTGTTTTTTATTTATGATTTATTCATTTAAAAGTTTGCCACATGGAAAAAAATACAGAAGGACAAAAGATTACTGTGAGGGTTCAAAATGCAACATATGGTAAAATGTGATATTGATGGGGATAAGGCAACAACTGAACAAAACTTTTGTCTTCCGACACAAAGGCAAAAGATACCTTCTATTATTTGTTGACAGATGCTTTAACTTTGACCCCAACAGCAAAATTCAACATCCTATATATCATCACAACTATTAATAATCACAGGAGTTCAGGCTTCAGGAGTAATCACTGATCGTTTATTGCGACAGTGCTGTTTCGTATGGTCCGAAATTGTAGGACCACACTCATCAGGCAACTTCAACGATTGACCGGTAAAATTAAAAGATGGGAGTGAAATATAGGGATGCGTTAAGAGATAGTATCTAGCTAACAGATGGATTGTGTCTTAGTTACGTTACTCTAGAGTTCTGAAGTACATATCTATTTCTGTGGGGGAATGAACTCGCTAGTTCGTTTCGCCTGTTAAGGCTACAAAGCTCTTTTTTCCAAATGATGATGAAAGTTTCATAAAGACAAAGATTACATTTTTTGCTAATGTTGCTAGGCTTTACATTTCTTTAAAACTTTCCATTTTATCCATTACGGAACGGCGCCTGTAGATCCGTGTCGCCCCAAAATCGCGGGTCCCATGACTATTTGCGCGCTCACAAAGGGAGCCGACGCATGTCGCGTCCTCTGATTCAAGACTCAAGTGTTAGGGTATCGTTTCCACGATACAAAGGTAATTTAACTTAAGAAAATCTATAGATCAAAGCTTTCGCGCTACTCAACTTGATAAATATTTTGACTTCATAACATATTTTAACGATTTAGGCCAGCAGAATGTATAGAATTCCAGGAAAACAATTCAGGAAGCCGAACGGTTTTGAACTGCGCTAGACGTTATTTTTATCAGTATGCAAATCACCTACCCAATCACTTACTTTCCATCGAATTGAAATATCCTGACTTTTTTTTACCATTTTTCGATTTGATTCGTTTCATTTTATATTATTTTGTGGAAGCTGAGCTCTTTCATGCAAATTTACGCTTTCAAAAGGAAAAAAACTTTGAGGAAACGTTGTGTTTACAACCACGGCAATTTGTATCTATTTCGCTTCACTTGCGCTTATATGCAAATTACTGTTCATCCGCCGGATTTCGCTGGAGACAAAAATATCGATTTTGAATTCCCAAATACTTGCCTTTTGGGGCACCCCTTTTACTTTGGCTATCAAGATTTTAAAAGCTAAGCTTCAGACTTTTCATTCCATCGTTTTAATGCGGGAAAGCTAGGAGAAATGCTCCAACTGATTTAAGTCACGCAACACGCTTTAAGACCGCATAACTTGATCTTTCTGTTATCTTTTGTTCTTCTATTGTCTCGAAAACAATAACGATGTTTTACCAATTTCCACCTACAAATAATAGGACACATTTGATTGACAGAAAAATTTGCATTTACTAGCGACGCGTATCTACAGGCGCGATTCCGTAATGCTGGAAAGGTTTGTTAGAGTCTTGTAACGTCCAAATATATTTTGAGAGTTCTGTTTCATTTCTTCTGTTCGAGCATCAAAAGGAGGACTGATGATTTCTGTAACATTCCATTAAGTTTGTTGCCAGTCCAAAGAAAGTTTCAGTTGTCGTCGCTGTACTTACAGTGGTTTGGTAGATTACATTTGATTGGAGGCATTTTCCTTTGAGTGGTGAATCTGGTTTCTTTCTGCAATTGCGGGCATCAGGTTGTTGCGTTGGTGAGTTGAAATTTGAAAGAACGTACTTGTGTGATGAGATGACAGATTTCATGTTAGGCATGCATAAGTAGCTCAGTTTTAGCTTGTGTCTGTTGAAAATCTTGTGGAGTGGGTGGTTTTTTGGAAAGCATTTGTCAACGACGTGCAGAAATTTTCCCCCAAAGTTAGTTCTGACATTTGAGTTGAAAGGAGAGTTGTACCATGTGATGTTTCTTGTTCGTTTTCTTTTGTTTTTGAGAGCTTTCTCTTGTGGGGGGTTGTATGTTAACTTGTGGTCGTATCCACTTTCTGTTAGAGCTTTCTGGTAAGAGGCAATGGATTCATCAAATACTTCTTTGCTGGATGAGATGCTAGTTAACCTTTTGTTAATGTTGAGTAGGATATTCTTTCGTAGTACCGAGGGGTGGTTGCTCTGTTGGTGGACATACGACAGTTTATTATTAGGTCCTACAATTTCGAACCACACGAAACAGCACTGTCGCAATAAATGATCAATGATTACTCCTGAAGCCTGAACTCCTGTGACTCCTAATAGTCAATGCTCTTCAACTGAATGAATTGAGCACTCTACGAAATACGTTCTACCCAGAATACAAATATTTATCATCATAACTATATACAAAACGCCAAAAGAATATATGCAAAGATGGATGGGTAAAGCAGTGACAACACATGTCAGAGGACACATGGTATGTACAGGATTTGTTTTGAAAAAGTTAATGAAAAAAAGGTTAGTTCTTTCTGTGTTACATGAAATTCAATGGTGGAAACGGCATCATTGGCAGAAACGGGCCTTTAACCCCTAACATCAAAATTTCAATTCTCATTTTGTGCCCCAGTAGGTTTCCTACAGAAGTATTAGGGAGAAGTTGTTAACCTGTATTTCATGCAAATTGATTTTGTGTGGCTACTTCACCAATTTCTCGATACCACCCTGTTTTATAAATCATTGTTTTGAATAAAGTTAAATATGATGCGAATCACTATTACAGAAAAAATGTAACACATCAGGGGTGTATTTTGGGGAAAAAAATCTTTCTGTACTAATGAAATGACCGTATCTACAGTACTTTTTTGCCATTGTCTCAAGATAGTCACTTCCTGTTCAGTTTGCTACACCAGTTGCAATACCTATGAAGAATAAACAAGTTTATTAAGAGCAGAATATTAATCCAGATCAACCTGTGATGAATACTTTGTTTTATCCCAATTCCACTTAAACATGGACCCTGCCTATAAAAGGACCTTTGCCCTGGGCGAGCCACCACTCAGTTGAATCAAGAGACCAAACTGTCAACATCAAATAATATGAGACCACAGCTTTTCAAGTAGCAAGAAACACTGTTGGCTGTAGCCCTGTTCAGGCTGGAAATAATGATTAATTAAATCATTTAATTTTTCCTGTTAAACTCTGTAAATAACAAACGATGATCGGCTCTAGTCAATTGTCTTCGCCCAAACGACTTTGGGTGAGTGGATTTTTCATACATTTTTGTTCCATTAGTGTCCATATTTGTGTCTATCTTGCCCATCGCTTTGGCAAGCAAGTGCAAAGAATCAACCTAGCTTCTGTTTTAATTTGTCCTTTTTACACATTACTGTCAAGATCAAAGAAGAGGAGAGGGACAGCTTTCTGAAAGTTCTTTGCAATGCTATGCTGGTTTGCGAAGCGGTTTCCACAAGGAAGGTCAACGGTCGGTCTTGAAACGGTTTGTGCAGTAAAAGATCACTTCCAAAATTTAATTTTCTACCAACACTACTATGTCATTCTAGTGCAATTAGTTTTTGGTGTTTTTTTTTTCATTCTCCTTAAATGTAATTTTATAAAGAATACTTTTAAGTTTCTGGTTCAAAACAAGACATGATGTAGTGGTTTTGATTATAATCTAAGAACAGCGTACTCAAAAAGCATTTACTTACTTTATATAGGACTGACACTGTGCGATTTACCAGTGGAGGTACTATTAAAGATTTTTAGTTTCCTGCATTTACCCGATTTTTTAATGAATTTATTACCAATACGGAAGAGATTCCAACACATTTGTGACAACCAAACTCTGTGGAGACATTTTTGCTTTACCGTTGATTACACAAGGTCAAGCTTCGATCACATTTTCCAACATTTCTTTAGAAGTTTTTCCTTTGTGGGCTACATGGGGCAACTAAAACTGGAAGTACAACCCGAATATATTGAAGCCACAATAGGTTGATGTATTGAACTAACAGAACTGCACATCAGTTACAACTGTATAATCCAAAACTTATCATTTCTCCTAAATATGTCAAATTTGGCGACATTCACAATGAAACACTGCTGTAATGTTGATGCACAAACTGCAGTGCAAGCCTTAAAAAAGCTTCCAAAACCCAAAGAAAATTGTTTCATCTTTGAGCGAACAGTTGACCAAAGATAGCGTAAAGAAGTATTTTGTAGCCAGAGTTGATATGTGCACATAGATGTTGAGAAATGTTGCCGTTTATAATTATTTCCTGGGCAAATTTTGTTTTTTGGTTCTGCCCCTCCTCCCCCTTCCGCGCGCGCCAATCCATAACTTTTCTAATAGTCCATCCTTAAGCCGCGCTAACTATGGTAAGTGGCACGCCAATGCTGCACCTGCTTTGGAAGCACTGAATCAACAATCTGTTGAAATTTGCATTATCTGCATCTGCCTTATTATTGCGCACTTGTTTGGACTTAACAGCATGGATCAATCTGAGAATTTATTTCTTAATAACTTGAGAGAGTGGAAAAGAAAGAGATCTGACATTTCACAGGCTTTAGAGACTGTCAAAAGTACATCCCTTTCAGATTTAGAAGATATGAGGAACACTTTAACCAAAGGAGACCTACTATCGCTCTTTAAATTTAAAGTACCAAACGCTTTAAAGCTGGCCAACATCATTTGGGAAATACCAACTGGCCTTCCAAAGCCAAAGTGAAATTCGAGGAGAGTGAAGTAGAGCGTTGCGTGAGGCTCCTCCACTTTTTAACTGAAGGACTTGAAACCCTACCCTGCGAACAGAGTCTCCTTCAATCTTCCTAGATAAGTCGAGAAGAGGTAGAAACCTCTGCCAACATCCTCGACAATTCATATTGAGCATGCTCCAAATTTAAACTTTTCTGCGACGTCAATTAAACTGTTACCGTAGTATCCACTGTGCTTGTCAGCAAATTTAAATGTTAGTGGGAACGTATCAGTTCGTTTTGACCCTTCTGTATCTGTGTTTCCTCTGGATATGAAAGCTCTATAGGAAAAATTTCACCTTTGGAATCTAAACTTATCACGTTTCAGTGTAAAGAAATTAACAAAACTTAGAACTAAGATTAAACTTACGGTACTTTTCAAAAACAAAGCAACGACCCTTGAAACACAGAAACACACAAAACGGATCGCAATCCACCAATCACAAGTCACAAACAACGGCCTTTCGTTTCCTAAGAGGTTTGCTAAAATATAAAGGTGACAAAGTGAAGAAAGAGCCGCTTCTTCAGATTGTGAATGACGTCACAGAAAAACACAAAATCATAAGACGTTTTTGGCATCGCAAGTCGGGTATTATCCAAGAAACATCTCTAAAAACATCGATCATTTAAATGCAACATGGATTCTGTAGCCTCATGATCTTATTCTCAATTAATGTAATGAATGAGCAAACACCAAAGAATAGGCATAGACATTGTTTTGTGAATATTTTTATTCAAAACCCATTTCTTTATCCTTCCAAGAACTTCGCGTAACACTTACTGGATTGGGGATCCGTTCACGCAAGTAAAATCGGCTAAGCACATGATTCAATCCAAAACAAAATCCATCTCAAGTCTGGGTACATTTTCCAATTTTTCTAAAACTGAATGTTAAATCTTTAATTGTTATGGAGCGTGGGTGCAGAAAGAGTCAGTGAAACTCCAGAATATGTGTGCGCAGGTAAAACTGGTTTATCCAGTATGAAACTTGCCTGACTCATCCAAATCGCTGGATGTTCGGCAGATCAAAGGAAGTTGAAGATGGCAGAGTGATTCCTCTTTCCCGACTTATCTAGGAAAGATCGAAGCGACTCTGCTAGCAGGGTATTGAAACCCACAACTATGAGCAGGAAGCAGTGGCGATACTCGCACCATCAGTAGAGAATTGTATCAACTGCAACAAGGCACTGGTGGCGCAGAACCAAATCTGTTTAGTAAGTGTGTTTTCGAGGAATTATGTGAAATCTGCAATGAAGTTTTCTTCCTGTTACAAGGATTGTAAGCTCAACTATGGTTATTCAAAGTTTGGGAATGCCAAAAATGGTTACAAGTTTTATGAGGAACAGCATGTGTATGTTGAGGCAACTGATAATGTTTTCTTAGACAGAAGCCTTTGCCTCTTTCAAATCTCTTTGGCGTAAGTAGAAACTTTTTTGCTTGTTTGCGCCCATATACACTACTAACTGCAATCCAAAGTAGACAGACTGCAAATTACATTAGTTGCTACAAATATATACATCTACGTGTCACAACTGTTCATCAGTAAGATGCCTAAAATGCGTGCGATTCCACGATTGGTTTCAGCTCCATTAAATCCTATACTAATTGCAGAACATTTTAGGAGGAGCCACCCACCATGTGAGCACAGTCACGGACAACACCTATAAGGAAGGAAAATAACGCAAAGTAAAATTAAGACGTTAATAAATGAACTTAATGTACACGTCAAATAAATAAACAAATAGTGCTCGCGCACAAAATAAAATTGTACGCGCACACCTACCAAGATAAAACTGAAATACAACACTAAGCAATAAATAAGTGATGTAAGGATACGATGGTGCAATTCAAGCCTGGATTGCTAATCTCATCCCCCGCAGGGCTGCACCATACTTCTCCACAATAAGACCATGGCAACTGAAGAATTTGTTAAATGATTTCTGAAGTAGATTGGTATCAAAGCCTTGCTGTCTGAGACGTATTGAAAGTCCACGGAGTCTATTGATGAAGTCAACTTTGGACGTGCAAATTCTAGCATATCTCACCAGCTGAGATATAAAAACACCGTAAGCTGAATTGGTGGGAATGTTGCTGTCCATATGAGGAAAGTTGACAATTCGAAATGCAAAGTCCTCTCTCTTATC
>BOPM01000807.1:148246-163086 GCA_022179025.1 Porites australiensis
GATAGTCTACAGCGACTCGCAAACCGATATGCATGTACGTTGAATTCTGTAAACCAAACATGTATGTAACTGAGTTTCAATAACAGACACATAACATGTATCCGTTGTAATTTTCACTGAAAATATACTGATAATAAAATATCTTTATGTTCCCCAATCTTGATTTAGAAAGTTAAATAAAGACCTGACTTATAGCGGTATTGCTTGCAAATTAAAATACAGTTTAATTTGCGTGACATTGTTTACAAGTACTATAAACCACGTTCGAGAGAGCCGCGGAAATCATGCCTTCATAAGCTGAGAATAACTTTTGAAGATGGATCTCAACTATAAAACAACGATTTAACAATTTCTGGAAGAATCTGGAAATTGAAATGACTGTTCAATACGTAAGCGAGTTTGCTGTTAATCATATTGACGACTCGAAACTCACCTTTTGAGTGTCACTTAAACCAAAGACTTTCCTTATTTCTTTATTTTTTGGAATTATTAAGGCTAAAGAATTGAAGAAAACAATACAAACGACAAAATAATAAGTCCATCGAAACGTATCTGGAGTACCACTGTTATGCCGAGTAGTCATTCTATGAATAGACTTTTTGTTTACGTAGATTATGCAAATGAGCTATCACCTACCTTCAAATCTGTTATGTTTGCTAGCGCGCGTTCAAACTGCCCAGATTTTTTCTTTCAAATCTTGATAGAAGAAGGCCAAAGGACTATCTCAATATTAATTTCGACTCGATATCGGGCATACCAAGATGCGTTTCAAGCTCGTAAAAATACGCAACTTTTACAGTTTCCATAGGACCTTGAAAAGGCAATTCTTTGACAGTCGACGGAGCCCTTCATAATACTTGAAAAAATTAAAACTTCCTAGTGTTAGATAGAAGAAAGGTGAAGCTCTTATGCTAAGTTTATCCCGTGCTCTAAAATTGTAAATTGTTTTAATGCGATTACCGAGAACTTCGTCAATTTTCCCGATATTTTTTGCATATTTAATGAGATAAAAAGGTGTATTTTTGTTTTTTGCGAATTTCTCGAAGGCGTTGAATTCTTAGAAAATCGGAATAACATTTTCGAAGATAGCTCCCTAAAAGCGTTCTTGAGGCAAAGTTTCAGGGTTTTCTATTTTTCGAACCTGTCCAGCGATTCTCGATATTTGGAGTCAGTGACTCTTAAGTTTTAAAGGCCTGTAAATTCACTATCAGATGCCTCATGAAGAATTAGCCATATTATAAACATCTTACTGGCCTTGTTTCTGTGAACCATGTACTGTTAATATCATAGATCCTCACTTTTCCGTTTGATTTATGGCCCAAGTGCTACAACTACAACAACTCATGTTTAAGTAAATAAGGACCAGTTCAGTAGTGAAACTTTTCATGTACCGAACTTAATACCTATTTGGGTCTAACCAAATGATGTAAGTTTGATGGTTGATTCAGTCAACTAAACATCGGACTAGACGTTGGACTAGACGTCGGCCTACATTCATTTTCACAATGTGCAATGGTCTACGAAGCTCGCTAGTCAAAATAAATTAAATTAGATTTTCATTAGATTCGGCACATGAAAAGTGCGACGTTTGAAGCGAAGTCGCTCAGCATTAAAAATTCCCATGTGGGCCACTCGAACTTAATTCACGGGTCAACCCAACTAAATATGTCGGACTCTGATCAAATGATCCAAATGTCGATATTTTCATGCACTTAATTGAAGTGATCAACCTCGTTCTCAGGAGAGAACCCTGGGAACGAGGTTGTGAAATGATTAGGTTCGAAAAACGAGAAGTTCAATGTTTGAACTGGGCCTACGAATTGTCCTAGTGACAACTCAGGCCCTACTGTACCTCTGTGAATATCTCTGCCCCGTGAGCCTTGGCATCAGGCAAGTAGTTCATGTTCAGAGTATTCTTTGCACCAACATTACAACCACCGCAGCAGTTTCCACAGCCAGTGCACTTTGGCTGTGGAACTCCAACATGATTGGATGGTTTGTCCTCAAATGTTACATAAAGGGGAGTTTTGTAATAGGTCTTGCCAATATCCTCAATATCGCATGCACCAAAGCCATCTTCCATCCGCTTCATTTTGTCCAGTTTAGGGTAATGATCTGGGTAAGGGGTGGGTTTCAACATATCTACCACATGCTTTCGGTCAATTGTCATTAGGCTTTCAAGGTCTTGCTTGAGTTCTGATGGCCATGACTGGTCCTCATACACTCTAGGATCAGCATCAAGGCCAACATTGGCGTTTATGAGGGAACCTCCTCCAAGACCACACCCCTGAACAACGCTTAAGTCCTCAGTGACATAGAACTCATAAAGACTGGACGGTTCCCCTGCAAGGTGGATTATATACAGCTGCAGTGTTTTGAATAAACATTTCATTCTTTATATAAAATATCAATTATTTAAACCTAAATAAAGGACGTTTTTTTTATGAAAATTGCATTTTAACTTCACATTTTGTAAGGGTATTTCTTTGTGTTAAAAGGTTCAACCAATCCTAAGAGTTGCAACCAAAAGCCAATAAAAGCTTACAGTTTCACATATTCCTGAGATTTCGGTGTTATTTACATTTAGACCAGATTTTGTGATAAGGAAGTTGGTTGGAAAACTCAGTGAGGATAAGTATATATGCTGCTTTGCGAAGTTTTGTAAATTGACTTTTTTATCAATCAAAAGTATAGACAATAGCAAAGTTAGCATTTCTTTGCATTGCAACATGTTAACTGCTAGCGTGAGGGCATTAGCTCAATCTCCAGGGCGCTTTCTGGCCCGGGTTGCTCGAAGCATGGTTAGTGCTAACCAGCGTTAAATACCATGGAAACCTATACATTTTGATACCTCTTAACCAACGGTTAGCGCTAACCAGGCTTCGAGCAACCGGCCCCTGGGTGTTAATTGTGTTCCTTCTCAGATGGATCATTAATTAATTAACAACAGCGTCGGTTAGTGGAGGTGGGTGCCAGGGATATCCAGGACAGCACCTAGACAGAGTTAGACCCCCATGGCTGGCAAACCCACGCCCTCCAGCCATGAGCCCCCACGCCAACGGAACCAGGCACCAGTCACACTGATTTATCAGTGGAAAAAAAAGAGGGGGGAGGGATGGGGGTAAAAAAATGATCCAAAGGCTAAATGAAGAAGAGTGGCTGCGAGGAAACGCTGTACTAAGCACATGGAGATGATGTAAGCACGGCTGACCGTGCTTGAGCCACTGACTGACCACTGACTGACTCCTGCACTCCTAGTTGTTAACTGTGTTAAATTTCATGAACGTTTACTCCAGTGCTTAATAACACAAATAAATATATTCATGACTTGTAAGCATTACCTTTTGTATTTTTCCCGCCGGGATGTATTTGAATTTCCTTTGAGGCAGCAGGGAATGACTCTGGAAACTCACCAGGTAGCCACTCCTTCCCTCGCTCCAACACGCACACACTCTGACCAGCTCTTGCGCAACGGCTGGCCGCAATCGACCCTCCATACCCTGATCCAACAACCACTACATCATATGTAGGCTTTATGGATGCATGGTCCAACGACAACCGGGGAAATTCAGGTTCAAAGTTTCCTCTGGCAGGCCGCTAAAACAGAACAGTCACTAGATTTAAATTTTTAAGGTAGAAGAACTGCCACTTTAAAAATTTAATATCGTGAATATTACAGAATTTTCTGAAATAAGAATCACAAATATTTTTTCACCAAGACCTGAACTTTCAGAAAATTAATATACTAGGGTATCTAAAAAATAGTAATGCTGCGGCACATTCTGTTGATACTGGCATTAGTTAGGCAGTGAGACTTAAAAGAATCAAAAATGACATTGAATGTCCTATTTACATGTTGGAAAGTACTAGAATAATTACTATCAGTCTATAGAAAGAAGTCGTGGGAAAGTTGTTTAGAAAATGATCAAGTGGTTATCAACTCTGGTTTTCCCACAGTAAATTGTAGGAAATAATAGAAATTCAGATCGTTTATCCATATATTTAATATACGGTGCACGATATTTTCTCTGCAAACACAATACTTTTCTTGCTGTTTGTTGCACTTTATTAAGTAACAGTTATTTAGCTATATATTTATAGAAAACAACAACACAAAAAACGGGAAGAAAAAGAAAGAAGGAATAAATAACTCAGTAGGATTCGAACCCGGCACCTTCGCGACTCGACGCGAGTACACTTAACCACTACACCACAGAGACCACGTAGTCGTTAGGAAAAGTCTTTCCTTTTATTCCTTTTCCATGAAACTTCCGCCGGCAAGATGATCGCCAGCCGCATTAACTGAGCTATTAACAGTGAAAAAACAATGTAAACGCATATTCCATGGCAATAAATGAATGAAAGAACATAATTATGCTTTTCAAAACGCCGATACACGTCCTAGTCTGCAAAGTAGGACACGTTTTGTTATCTCGATTTCCGCTGTTATTTTGAAGCGAATGGTCAAAATCACATCCATTTTCGGCTCATACAGTTTCTTACGAATAGCATTGCATGACATTTTCTCACTTTCACATCACCTTCTAGCAAGCTGGAATTTGTATATCCCCCGTGTTGCGGAGTCGAAGAGCAAAAAAGGCTCTTGAGTCAAAAAAGGCTCTTGAATTGAAATACAATCCCCAAGTTAACCATCGTACTCATCTGAAAGACTCCTGCGTGTCTTAAAATTTGGTAAGACCTCTAACCGTGCTGTAGAAAATTTGCCACAAAGAAAACTCTAAGTCTGAGCAGCGAACGATGCACTCTCTCACCCACCGAACTTCCCCGTGTTTTTATTTGAGTTGTTCGTGGCGCAATGCACTCTGGTTAAATGCAATGCATTGTGGTAAAAACTGTGGTTAAATGCCATGCATTGTGGTAAAAAGTGATGAATTCGAGAATTCGTCGCCCCTTATATATTTCCTTTAAATCCTGATTATGTTGCTGCTCGCTCCCTTCGGTCGCTCCGCAGCAATGAGGTGTCTATATTTTTACACACCTTAGACCTATTTAAATCGCTGGCTCAGAAAAAAACAAACATTGTAGATACCTAGTTATCAAGATCGCATCGACCGTAGATAATAATAAGAATAATAAAACATTTATAGTGCGCAAATTCCATAAAATGTTCAATTGCGCATGACAAGATTAAAAACGAAATAAAAAAGTTAAAAAGCTAAAATTACAATGAAGAGTAAACTTACAATGATTTAAAAAGCTAAAATTACAATTAAAAGTAAATTCACAATAATAAAAACAACTATGATAACAATGCATGACGGAAAAGGTGAGTTTTTAGCTTGGCTTTAAAAATACTAACTGTGCTGGCACTTCTTATGTCAAATGGTAACGCATTCCACAGTTTCGGTGCAGCACAGGTAAAAGAACGATCACCTAGTGTAGCTTTAGATTTAAAACGCGGATAACTAAGTAGAAGGTTATCACTAGAATTCCTTAGATTATATTTAGATGGGAGCCTAAGACCCTGTTTACATGGAGTGGGAGACCCCGGTCTAGTGGGGTAGGTTTCTTTTGTTTTGTGTCCCCCAGAGCGTGAAAACAATAGAAACCAACCCCACTAGACCGGGGTCCCTCACTCCATGTAAACAGGCCCTAAGAGAAATGAGAGACGATAAATAAAAAGGCGCTAAAAAATTAAGAATCTTAAAAATAATTAAAAGTATTTTAAACTCGATTCTATATTTAATCGGTAACCAAAGAAATTCATAAATAAGAGGCGTTACATGACAAAATTTCTGTTCTCTAAAAATCAGTCTGGCGCAAGCGTTCTGTACTCGTTGCAGTTTATTCAACAAGCAGTCTGGTAGTCCATATAAAAGACCATTGCAATAGTCAAGGCGACTTGTTATGAATGAATGGATAAGTATCTCAGTTGACTGCCGTGAAATACACTTTCTGATCCGAAGAATATTATAAATATAGTAAAATGAAGAGGCACAGATTTTTGTGATGTGTGATTCCATGGACAGCCTGGAATCAAACCAACAACCAAGATACCTTGCCGGCTTTTCCTTGAGTGTTACAGTGAAAAAAGAAACTGAAACTAGAACATCTTTAGAATGTTTACTTACCCTTAAAAAACTAGGAGGGGGCATACAATTTTTCTGAGATATAGCAATGGAAATAATTTTAAATGTCCCTTTTACTTGCCATATTTCACTTCAAAATGTTCGCTATTTCCTGAGTATTGATGCGACCCCATTTCCTCAACAGTATGTGAATATACCTGCCAAGTTTCAATTGGATAATATACTAGTAATTTTTCAACTTTCCACTTCAAGTTCTTTTCAGTGTATTCTTATGGTTACCGTAGTAAATTAGATACAGTAAACACCCGCATATAAGAACAAATGGATTAAGAACACCAGGCTGAAATTTGGCCAATAAAGCCCCATTTTTATAAGAACAAGATCAGCCTGAAAATTGTAACATGTTCTTGTAAAATGGAAAAAGTGTCATAATTACAAAACATGTAAGTTTATTTTTGCTGTCAGATAACTTCATTTGTTAATATAATCAAATTACAGAATAATTATTTATTTTATTTTCCTAAAATATGCTAAATATACCTCTAGCAACATGTTTTGGATAGTATTTCTAAATAAAAATTTAAGAACATTTTGAGGCTGATTTGTCATTAAGCACCCGATAAATAAGAACTCAATCAGCCTGACCTCCGAAATCGTGTGTTCTTATATGCGGGTGTTTACTGTATTGATAAAGTATTCTCTGTCGTGTTACAGTCTTTTGAATTCTTGGGAGCAAAGCATTGTTCTTAATGTTCAATGTTGGCACCTTTGAAAACAAAGCTGTGGGGTCCAAACTTTAAAGACCAAATCTGAGACCTGCTTCAAACTTCGTGCTTCTGCCGTTCTAAGCTGGCTCAACTTCAGCAGGACTCTAGCACGACTGTGGCACGACTTGGTTTCAAACGTCAAATTTAAGTCATTGGAATAAAATAGCTGTTGTGGAATACAAAATTTAAAATTAAAAAGCGCGATTTAGTGAACTTTTAAAATGTCTTTTTATAATTTATGAATTGACTTCTATTGGCATGACGTTTGCAACCAAGTCGTTTTACTACCCTTCATACCACACGGAAACAGATTGAAGTAACTGAACAATCCCGACATTATGAAATTCTCTTCACGAAAATGTTTTATTATATGGTCAATTCTTTAATTTGTGGTGCAAAGGAAGCGCGTGCTTCGATCGTCCTGAATATTGAATAAATGCAATTTGTCTTGCAAATTTGTGAAAAACTGTATCTGTCCCAGGTCTGTACATGTATGCCGACTCAGCGCCTCGTAGTACTTTTTACCTCAGATGTGATGTATAAAACTATAAAAGGCTGGTTTACACGCCACCCGATTTGTCGGTAGGATTTTATAATTAAAGTAAGCTTGTCAAACACAAAAAATCCTGCCTGATTTTTTATTTTGGGCTCCCTTAGTTAGACAGAAGAACGCAACCTGTAAATTACAACGTGTAAATTACTGAGCTGCCACCGAAGGCTATCGTATCTTGCTAACCGGCCCTTATAAGCATAAAATTATATTTCGGGGCTGTCCAATTATCTACCTTATAAAATAAAGGTGGTGTAGGTGGGCGACTGGGTTATTTTGTTTGGGAAGAATTTGTTTTCCCGGCCTAATCTACTGTGATCAAGAGCCATTATGGCTCTTGACTGTGATCGAAGATGATTGCTATTTTTGTGGTGTACATAGAACACTAGTAATAATCATTGATTATGGATCCGCGTTCGTCTTATTCTAAGAGCAAGACATTTGCACGAAAACGAGACTAAAGGAAACGAAAACGAGTCCAAAGGAGTCCAGTTTCCTGCAGTCGAGATTCCCGTGATGACTCGAAAATTGGAACACAGGAACACAAGATTAGGATGCGTTCTGACGAACGCAATTAATTTGGACTGTGGTCTTTAATTCATCGTTGCCTGTGTTGTCTGTTTTGACACTCCGCTGCTGCTGCTTACGCTTTAATAATACTAAATCTTGATACCTGATTTTTGAATTTCAAAAAAGAAACGTTTAGTTAAAGTCCACTAACCGCTGCGATTGACGACCGGTCGCAGGCTACATAAAATCACGCTGTTGCTAAATACCTTATCCTAAAAGTCTGGTGTACTTATGTTCAAATTCCGACCCTGCTCGCCATTAGAGTTCTAGCAGCTCTCCGTGGTTAGAGCATCCGAACTAGAACTTGGAAAATTTTTCTGAGCTTTCTGGTGTTTGAATTCGCCTTCTTTAATATACTCAGTTGCGTGTAAAAATGGGAACCCCTGAAAAGGGGGGCTGCTAACACGGACATCAATGCTGTACAAAATGAGGGATAGTTTGCGGTTGTTTTTGCTGAGGTGATCAAACACAGTCGTCAAACTTGAACCAACTGAAGACTATGCTTTTTGTTCTTCATATGAACAGTTCCTGAATAAAATCTTCTCCCGGGAGGCAAATTGTCCTCCCTCTCGTTGAACTATGTTTGTGTGTTTGTTTCTCAAAAGTTCTGAAAATTTTGGTCTGCGCCTCTTCGTATGCAGTGTACACCGAAGAATCTGAGTTGGGGAATAAATTGATAACATTTTGCCGACCATTCTTGGATGTCTATGCAGTATGGATTATGAGCTACCGTTTTTTTCGCTCCACACCCTGGTCGATGCTGAGGAAGTTTCATTCCGAGCGTGCAAGAAGATAAGCTAACTTTTACTCGTCCCCTAACTACTATTGATAATGTTTTTTCCTTGTTCGTTTTTAGAATGTAAGAAAGTTTATTCTTAAGAGTTTCTTGGACAAGAGGAAACTTTTTTCATTGGAAAATACAAAACAACTTACACCGATGACTCTATCCCATAGGGCGTGAAGACTGTCCATTATGGTCTCCTAAGGCAGTTACTGTAGAAGTTACCAAGTCAACATTCCATGTTATTTAACAGCAGTGCATAGCATACCGAAGTATATATTAGATATTAGCGTTTATCAACATTCCTTTCTTAATGAGATTCCTTAAATATTGGTTGCCTCTGTAGAAGAACACAAACTTGAAAGAATACAATTGATGAATCGATGCGGCAGAAGTAGGAATCACCTAATTGCCCATAACAGTCTATATTGCTAAGAGACAGCTTTATGCATGCTTGACACTTTTCAGTTGAGGTCAAACAAGTTGCCGTGTCTTAATCAGGAAAACAACATAATTGTTGGGGCACAATCAACTGAGATTTTTCGTCTGTTTTTGTGACGAAAAATCATTCTAGCTCAGTCACTCCCTGATGGACAAAATGTCCACCCATTAAGACTATAACTGCATCATTTTTTTTCTCAAGATCGGGACGAAAAACATGGTGTGTCTTCCAGCGATTTTTTTTAATCAGTAACACTCGTACAATGGGTTACTTGAAAACTTTGAGGCAACTTTTCAAATTTTAGTTTACTTCCCTAGTTCTTTCACATCTTTATCATTGACATCTCAATTTTCGCCAATTTTGTGTCCTAATAAATACACTACCAAGACCAGACGGTTACTAAAAGCAGATTTCCACTAATTCTAATGTAGGGCTAATATACTTTCTTTACATTTTAACAAAACTCCCAGGATTTTAGAACTGTTTCAATCTGTTATTGCAAGTATATTTTTGGGTTTGCTCACGTGTATAGTCGGTTCATCAAAGTATTCGACAATTATGATCAAACAGGGGCGATAAGGACGGAAATTAATGGTGGTCTAATTCATAATTGCAACTTATTCAAACGTAGCTTCCTGTTTTGGCAATTACTACCCCTTCTACTGCGTCAATCGATATGCTCCAACAAAAACGAACTGTCTTCATGTTTGAGTAACTGGCATTCAAATAAATGATAAGTAAAGGAGAAATTAGGGCTAAACCGCTGTTAACACGTCTTTGGCAATGAACCTTTTGATCGAGGAAAAGATCGCGACAAGAGAGCGGATGACGATCTCTTGTGGCTACTGAACAACTTTAAAATATAAAAGCATTCATGTATATTGGTCACATTCTCGCCAAATCTCAATGTTATTATAAATCCCTCAAATATGTGAGATATACTGAACTACCGGTACTTCGTCATGCCGGCAAAACGAGATCATGGTAATAGTACCTCGTGGATTCTACAAATATTGCAATACTACAAGCTCACTCATAAACGAATAATATTCAGCTCCGTTTGCACATCCTGCAAGACTCCAAAGTTTCACCCCAGCGGTTTCCCAAATTTGTTTTCTACACCTGCGGGCGCTTTCTCGCAGTTCTTATTCCTCTCTTTGAATAGGCCTGTTTTCTCGGAAGAGTCAAAACGGAATAGAGGCTGTTGCGTTTGGGCGGGGTGAGAATTTAAGTACAGTCTATCAACTCCAGACGTAGTTAATCGATAAAAATCGATATCGGAGATCAATCGATATCATCGATATTGATCGATTTAATCCACCGATTAATATCGACTGATATCAGAAATTGATAGAAATCGAAGTCATAGAAAAAAAAAATATCGGTTATTATAGATTAACAAAATCGATAATAATCGATAGGAATCGATGGTAATCGATAAAAATGATTATCGATTTCTATTTGAAAATCATCGATATTAATCTAAGTCGATTTCTATCGATCGATAACGAAAATCGATATTCATCGATGATTGAGATCGATTACCATCGGTTATCATCGATTTTGGGCTTATCGATTGACTACGTCTGGATCAACTGAAACTAAACCTTACTAACTAAAAATGAAGAGGCTGAAACACTATTGTATAGGCGACGTACACGTCCCTTTAACTCGTCCCCTCGTGTCACTACAGTGAAAGTCTTGATCCCGCTCTGCTAAGAAAATTTCACGCATCAGGTCGCGACGACAGAATTAGGGAGCTTTAACCGAACAACGACCGCAGCAGAGAACTAAACGTCTATCATAAAATAGACTTCGAGTTTTTTAAATTCCAACTTGGTTATGTCAAATGTAGGTGAATTTCCCTCGAACTGAAATCTTGAAAATGTTCCTTAGTGTGTCCTTGCTTTAACAGCAGTGCCAAAACTGTAAACTTGACCAGTAATACATGCACTGTACAGCAGACCGGAAAGATTGCCACTGAATACATTGAGATTTTGGGTCTCTGAAATGCTGTAGCACACCTCACTACCAAACATTAGAGTGTACATTTGATATTGCATTAAAACCTTGAAACAAGCATTATCATTTCTAGGTTTACTGAATCTTATATTCTTGTGTGAATAAACGGTCAACTTAAAGCACTTACATTAAGTACGATTGCCTTTGCTCATGCCAATCTAAATCAATGAGTTGTTTTTTTGTGGTGAGGGCCTCATTTGTTCACTGTCTAGCTAGTAATTTTAAAGTGAGAAACCACTTATAACTTCCTTCCGGTTGGGGCGACCAACACGGAAACAGGCTACAGTTGTGACGCTGGTGCTGTCAGCCATTAAATCAGCTAGAAAAAATGCAGTTGAATAGTGATTAGTTTGAATATAAGGAAATGCTACGATAAACAGAAATTCCTAGTCATTTTAAAAAAGACAGCTCACAGTACTGAGACAGGAAGCTATTCGAAATTAACTGTACATATTTCTTACTGCTAGAACAACTCAATTGGACTCAAAATCTTAAGGGTCCAAATGCGTTTAACATTCGCTGGTTGAAATAAGTTGCGCTTCAGAGATTTATAAAAAAGCACTAAATTTTAGTAAGCATCGCTCGGACCATCGCGCGTCCAATTCGCGCGCTTTCACCGTTATTTGGGGTCAGCAGTTTTATTCAACTTAGTGTGAGCTATCTACGCTGAACTGTCTTCTTTTGGTACTAGTAACTGGTATTCAAATAAATGATGTCAAGGAGAAATTTAGAGGCTAAACCACTGTAAACACCCCTTTGGCAATAGACTTTCTAAGGCAAACATGATCACACAAAAGAGCAGAGGGCTGAATATTTTATTTGTCTCTTGCGGCTACTATACAACCTAAAAATATAAAAGTATGAGTCACATTTTCGCTAAATCTCAATATTATTATAAAACCCTCAAACATACAGTTCTCATACAGAACTAGGTACACCGTCAAGCAAAACGAGATCATGGTAATAGTAGTTCATGGATACATTAAATATTGCAAAACTACAAGATTACTTCTCAGTCTCTTGCTGATCGAATAATATTCAGTTCCGTATGCACATCCGCCGCAAGACTCCTAAGGTTCACCCGGTTTCACTAATTTGTTTTCTAGACCCTCGTTCTCTCGCAATTCTTATTTTGCTCTTTAATAGGCCTGTTTTCTCGAAAGAGTTAAAAGGGAATAGGCGCTGTTGTGTTTGGACGGGATGGAAATTAAAGTACAGTCAATCAACTGAAACTGTAAAAACCTTACCAACTAAAAATGAAGAGGCTGGGACATACTATCGGGGACGTAAATGTCCCTGTAACTCGTCCCCTCATGTCACTAAATACATGAGATACATTGAAAGTCTTCATCAAGTTTTGTCCCGCTCTGCTTAGTAAATTTCATGCATCTTGTCGCGGCGACAGAATTAGGGAGCTTCAGTCGAACGACGACGGCGACGGCAGCGAAATCGTCACTATTAAAACGACTTCAATTTTTTCAAACTTTGTTGCGTTTATTCCAACTCGTTTAAAATGTCAAATGAAAGTGAATTTCCCAGAAATTCAATTCTAGGGGACCGAACCCAAGTTTAGAAGGAGAAAGACAAATTCGACGCCTCGTTCTAACATCCTCCATAAAACGTCGTAGAAGGTAAATTTTAAAATCCAAACCTGTTGAATAGCAGCAAGTTCCTAGCCCCGATAAACCAATCAATTTTGCTTCTTTAACTGATAGTTTAATTTCATTATTTTCAAAATTATTGAAACTTTGATCTTGCATGTAAACGCGGCGAACACAAAGCAGCTTTCCGGGCCCGAAAAGTTACCGGGACTTTCGTGAAACAGGTCCTTAGCCTTAAAACTGCCAAAAGTAAACTTGACCATTGCACAGTGTTTACCGGAAGGGGATTGCCAAAAATAATGAACCGATTACGGGGAACAGATACACTGAGATATTGACGCCTTCGAAATGCTGCAGAACACCTTAGTATCCTGCATTACAAGAGTGCACATTTTATTATTTTATTGTGCAATAAAACCTTGAAACACGCATTTTAGCATTTTTAAAAGATATTCTTGTGTGAATGAACATTTTTAAAGTACTTACGCCAATTACGATTCCCATGTCTTTTTGCTAATGCCAATCTAGCCTGAGATCATGCCCTCTCCCTTGAACACGGTGTTCAACTTGGTGTTGCGAAAGCTATTAATTGTTGGTTAGCTGTAGTTTTGTGGTGTGCCTCGTTTGTTCACTGTCTTTTCAATCTTTTGTATTACGTCGTTTAGTGATTCACTCATCCACAACCTCGACTGGTGAATCAGTTTACACTATCCTAAAGGACTGTCTACATAGAACAACCTAGCAAATTAAGTGGCGCCCTGGAGCCATATGTGGCCAGTCGTCCGGTGAATTGAAACCTAGCAACGAGTGTCAAACAGTCAGCATCTTTAATTTTTTATAACAGCGAGATAAATCCGCTTTCAAAAGAGCTATTGATAATCATATGCTAGGTGCGATCATTCCCAAAGATAAAGAATTAGTATATAATTTGTATAGGAGAAGGTGTCACCTTCCTCAGATAAAAACGGAGAGATACAAGAAAACGTTTGTAAATAGACTTATTTTTAAATACAGTTTAGTATGATATTATTCTATCTTATATTACTATTGTATTTTATCGTGTATCTTTTTATACTTTTTCACTGTAACTTAGTATATGTATTTTTATCCTTTGATTGAATAAACACTATTACTATTACTATTGTTAGTGTCCATGTTTTCGCTTTCCGTGTTCATGAACACAAATCAAGAATCAACAAGGACGGTGCCTTCTGATGTAATGCTTTTTTCATGTGGTTCATGGTGTCACTTATGCAGAAAACGTGGAAAGAAAAGTGGAAGCAAGATTTAGGGTGGTACAAGTCAACCCCGAATCTACGGAACGGCCACTGCCTTAGCTAGGGAGATGCCAGTTTTAAAGAGAAGGGAGATGTAGGGGCCAGGTGTAATATCATGACATCACTGAATTTTTCGAGGAAAGAGTCCATTATTTTTCTTTTCCAAATTGCTCATTACAACTTATCAATATGTAACAAGCATAACAATTTTATACAGAAACCAAAGGTTTACTGAGAAAAAATTCCATCGGAAAACAAAGAGAGTTCTTAAATGAGAAACCACTAACAACTTCCTTCCTGATGGGGCGACAAACAACAAAACAGGCTACCGTTGAGACACCGGTGCTCTTAAATAAAATTAAAAATTCATCAGTTTTTAAATCAGTTAGCACAATGCGGACAGTGTCGAATGATCATTATTAGTTCGGATATAAGGAAATGCTAAGATAAACAGGAATTCCGAGTTATTTTAAAAAACAGCTCACAGTACACAGGAAGGTATTAGAAACTAACTGTCATTTAAAGACCAATAATGTCCCCAGGTGGATGCGACAATTTTTGTGGCTCTTTCGGAGTAGTAAATGCATTACAGTCGAACCTTCCGTATAAACGACCACCCAAACAGCGAAGACTTAGTGGTCGCTTAATACGGGAGGTGATTCGCTTACTAGAACCAAACTACAGGGAATCTCTTCCGAGAATATGTCCGGTCCCACAGGGGGGGGGGGGGGGAAGGGGTCTGAAAGGAAATCTGGGGTACGGTCCGCCTGCCGGTGTGAC
>BOPM01000808.1:41049-51814 GCA_022179025.1 Porites australiensis
AGAGAGGGAGAATTTAAGAATCATTCAAGGCCAGTCAGTTTAAAAAACATCCATTAAAAAAACAAAACAAAACAAACAAATACGTGTGGACGAGCAAGAACAATTAAAAAGCGATTCGAGCGGACGCTATATGGATACGTAAGGACGGTACTTTGAAGCTTAAACTATTTTAAGAGCGTCCTTTGATTCCTACTTATGCCCAGAAATGAACACAACGTACCTCAGAATAAATAAAGTATTATTAACTTCCATAGGACTTCTTGTTTGACCAAATTTCTTGCGTTTAGGTAGGCCTTTAGGTGGATCGGGGTTGAGAGACATTTCATGATGTCTATCTTAAGGTGGCTGAACTCAGTTTTTCTAGAATTGTTTTATCCCTTTGCCGTTCATAACTTGCTTAACTTGCTTATCATGACGAGAATTTTTGCAGCCAATAAGCTTTTAAACAAAAACATGTGAGGGCAAGCTGAGAAAAATGGCCAGCAGTTATTCTGTTTTCGTCCCTTGGCATATCACGTGATCTTAGCGCGTGCACAAGTGTTGAGCATGCGCACTTTGCGCGAGCAATGTGATAAATGTGATAGCGCTTGTTCTGTTGATTTTCATAGGAAATTTAAACAAACAACAATATCTCAAAATCTACTCATTAAAAGTTGACGACAATTGCCAAAAATCTTGTTCATGTCGCCCTTCAGGCAATAGAAGCCTCAAAATAAATTTTGAAAAAGTAGTTTTGTGACACAATCAAGTTTCTCATAAAATGTATTTTTCTAAAAAAATCAAAAACTGTTTGTTACAATTTGGTTAAGCTCTTTAAAAAAATGAGGCTTAGTAATTGTAAGCTGTTTGCAAATTCATTAGTAAATCTATTGACTGTATTTTGCGTTAACCTAATAAATTTAAAATTTTAAGCTTGTTTTCAATCATCCGTCGAAAGACATCTCACCTTAAACCTGACAACTGTCATGGCTTAAAAACATATTTTTTCTGTGCCAGATTTGAGCTTTATACCTGCAGCAAGTCTTAGATAACATCCCAATGAATAATGATCCACAACCTAATTTCAAACTGTGCCCAGCCACCTTAAGTTGCAGGAATCTCATCACAGTGCATTTCTGGACATACATCTCGATTCGAAGAAGAAAAATTTCAATATGTGCTTTAAGTGACGAAGGATTTGATGCGGCTGGTCTTTTGGTGTGCAATCGTACTTAAGCCATTAAATCAAGTTAAATTTGATAAAATATTGAAGAAATGACACACGTGTAAGTTCTATTATATTTTTGTTTCAGATTTCTTGGCAAAAACCGAATCAAGGAAATCCCTGAAATGGCCTTCGAGAATATGAAAAGTCTTAAAACAATGTATGTAAGAATTAGATCATGAGCATCAATCATCTTGTTGGCGCCTTTCTAGTGTGCATATCTGTTTTTAATTTACTCATTACTTAATTAACTTCTTTTTTAGTTTGCTTCAAAATAACGGCTTAACGAGAATCCCTGATGAAACATTCAAGAATCAAAACAAACTCAAATTACTGTATGTATTAACTGACTATTGTTAAGTAACTAAAAACAATAGTTAATTAGTTGACTTTTTAGAGTGCTGCTATCGGTTAAGGTAAGAACTACTTATATAGAGATATCCAAGGGCCTAAAAGCAGATCTTCCGTTTATATACTTATAATTAAAACAGTCGATGAACGTGCTTTAGACCAATAAACTTTAATTCATTACAAATATCTCAGGATGAATTGATACACCTTATTCCACTTTTCTTTTTATACTCATGTTAACCCTGTGACGGCCATTTGACCACAGGTAAAACCTGCCGTACGAGACTACATACACTGCTTTGAAACACATTGCAACTTCCTCAATCTCTTGAAGATTGCCTTAACTGTCAGTTGTGAGCATTGAGTAGGTCCTTCAAACTGGGATATCCAATAAACACAAAAAAGTCAGCTTTCTTGCAAACTATCACCTTTTCAATTTGTACAAGAACAAAAATCACCGTTTTTAACATCATAAAAAAACGACACAATACGCTTTTTTTTTGCCTTCAGGTAGTTTTACAGAAATTATCGTTGCAAACCCAAATTCGCCATCCACAGTAAAATTCAGTCCTTGTTGTAGCTTAAACGTTACTTTTTTTGTTCTTATTCGTTTCCCGGGCGGAGCTGCAGCAGCCTGGCCTTGCCTCGATTTTCAAAATCACGACTGCATTGCATGCTGTATGTACAGCCACTCTGCCCTGCCATGTTGTGATTTTCAGTGGTCATTTTTCCAGATCCAAGAGCAACAAGCCAAATTCGAAAACGAAGTATATCTCCTTACTCGCGAGAAAGTGGACTCTTAGCTACTGTCACGCTTAAGGTTGCCTATCAGGCAGTCACTAAAGATGAAAAATGGCTATAAACTTTCCCAAAATCGAATACAAACCGTACTTGAGCAGTTATTATAGCTCAACGAAACAAAATGACTCCTTCAGAATGGTGTTTCCAGAAAATTCGGAATAAAAGGAATAAATAAGTTTGCCACCTTTTTAGAATAAGGTTCTTTTTCACGTAAGGGACTGGTCAAAAAGTATGGGAGGGGGGTGGGCCGGAGCATTTGGAAATGTGGTTGATAAAAAACACATGGCCCACCCCCTCCCTTCGGCACAAAAATGAGTGACCCACCCCTAAAGCAAGGTTGGAAATTGCATGACCCACCCCCTAGTTATAACATGGATGTTTGGTTTCCTCTTAATAATCCAATAAAACCTTGTTCTGTGCTTGACAAAATTTGTTGATACACTGCTGCAACCAGTATCAAAATCACAGAAATCATACCTTTCACTGAAAAGACAAATGTGAAAAACTGAACATTTCTTGTTTCGATGGACGTATGAGTCTTAACACAAATATACAGCAAAACGAGGGTATATTGAAATTGTCTGTCACAAAGCATATGAAAATTTCTACAAAGACAACCCATTCCTACACATAGATTAATCCTCAAAGAAAATTTCTTCCACTTGAATGGAAAGCACTACCTACAAAACCATGGAACTGCAATGGGCACAAAGACAGCAGTTTTGATTCCTTTGCCAATATTTTCATGACATATATTGAAACTCTAAGCAAAACTGTCTTTAGAACAACAGTTTGGAAATGCTACATACAAGATATCTTTTCCCTATGGGACATGAGTAAACCAGACATCAAAGCCTTCATTGAACAAGCAAACTTACATCACCCAACTATTGAATTCACGGCCGAAACATTTGACACTGAGACTGCGTTTTTAGACACGGTTGTATACAAAGGCACAAGATTCAAGGAAAAATCTATCCTTGATGCAAAGACACATTTTAAACAAACGAAAACCTTCTTCCACACACATTTCACCTCGTGTCACCCTCCAAATGTTAAAAAATGGATTTGTCAAAAGAGAAGCCTTAAAAATCCTACGGAAAAACTCCTCAGAAACAACCTTTGAGGAAAATAATTCAAATTTAAAAAAAACCGCTTGATGGACGGAGGCTACCCACAATCTTTGATAGAAAACCTACTATTAGAAATAAAATTCACAAAAGGGACTCTAAACTCCTAAAACAAAACAACAAGGAGGAAAAAGAAATATTGCCATTCGTGACACAATACCAGCCCTCAGTGTCTACTATAAAGGAAGCTTGAATGAAAAAATGGAATCTTGTACAAAACCAAATATAACCAATTAATTTTTAAAGAACCACCAATAATTTCCTTACAAAAAAGGAAAATCATTAAAGGACATGCTCGTTAGAGCCAAAAAAAAAAGGTTAACAGAGGGTTCCACAACCGTATAGATGTGCGGCCTTTCACCTTTTGTATTTTCTCGCACAACAGGTTTGTGAGTATTTTAGCAACAATTCCAGCCGCCTGTGTTTTATATAACAAGTGTAGTCAACTGTCTCGTTATTAGTAGTTAGTGCCCATCTATGTAATAAAATAGGGTGACCCACCCCCTAGGGGTAGCTCAAAATTGCACGACCCACCCCTTGCACAAGGCTCAAAACCTCATGACCCACCCCCTCTCTGCTCCGGCCCACCCCCCTATACTTTTTGACCAGTCTCTAAGCATTACATAAATTGCTTCGACTGATATCAAGAATTGCGCGACAACCATATAGGCGAATATTTTATTTATTTACTACGACATTTAAGACAGCTGAAAAAGAAATGAGGACACTCCGTTCCTTACTAATTATTCAGAGGCGGATCCAGACCTTCAGATAAGGGGGGGGGGGGGATGGCGGTCATCCAGACCCTGAGATAAGGGGGGCGGACTCAAAATCCTTTTTTTCGGCCCTTCGGGCTTCATTTTGGTCTAAAAATAAGAGGGGGTGGGGGCCGGGCCCCTCCGGGCCCCTCCCCTGGATCCGCAACTGGTATTAGTCACCAAACTGCCCCCTCCCAGATCCAATACAAAAATTCTTGACATAGCGCTAGCGCGGGGACTTAGGACAAAAATTTAAAAAAAAACCGTACTGAATCATGTAACATATAGATCTAGCCTGAGATAAAGGCGACGCACCTGTTAATAACCAAGAATGAGAAGTCCAAAAACTACTGCAGAGCTGATTGAAAACAACGTGTATTGTTTTTTACAACAATATTTCGGCTGGCCATACCAGCCTTCTTCAGGTTTTCAGATGTTACTAAACTTATGTAGGAATCACAATATTATATAGATGGAGAATGTCGCAATAAAAATTGTTTAAAAGGGAGAGGCGGAAATGACGTACAACATAAAAACTGGAAAGGAAAAAATACTAAGGATATGGATTACAATAATTCGTCACGGCGGTTCAGGCCATGAGGTTCAAGAGTCATGGCCTTATCTATCAAATGCGACTCCCTGGCCTTACGAACTGAGGCACGTGAAGAACGAATTTTCTCTAGTGGAATTAATTGCATTTCAGTATGAGAATGGTTAGAGTGAGAGAGAAAGTGTTCAGAGACAGTGGTGGGCTTGGATTTAATGTTAGTTTTGTCGACTGCACGTCTGTATTCGTTAAATCTGTCCTTAGGACGTCGCTTAGTTTCACCTATATATTGTAAATTGCAACGGTTACATTGAACCATGTAGATCACATTTTTAGTGTTACAAGTATTGTGTGAAGTGATGGAGCGTGTTTCACCTGCAGCGTAAAAGGTATAACTTGTGAGGCCGTTAGTAATGTATGGACAAGTGGCACAATTCTGTCCACAGCGGAAGGAGCCTGGCGGAAAATGATTGGTGGAGATAACGGGTAATTGTGCTTTAACTAAAAGGTCATGAAGATTAGAGCTACGTCTGTAAGCAACTAAAGGCGGTTGCTTAAAGACGTCTTTGCAACGGTTAGAGGAGTGTAAGATGTTAAAATGTTTGCGTAGGATATTAGAAATGCGTGGAAGTGCTGGGTTATATGTGACAACAAATGGTACAACATCGTTAGAAGCTTTAGGTTTAGTCTGTAACGCGTTAGTACGAAAAATATTAGCAGCGCGTAGGAACTGTTCTTCTAGGAATTATTATTATTATAACCACGAGCAAGGAGATATGTTTTAAGTTCATTAAAGCGATGTTTAGAGCGTCTGTAGAGCAGATACGGCGGAGGCGGAGGGCTAAGCTGAACGGAATGGCTTTCTTAGTGTGGTGAGGATGGCATGATGAGCTGAGAAGGTGCTGATATTTATCCGTGGGTTTAGTAAATAGATCAGTTTCAATTATACCGTTATGTAGAGACACCACGACGTCGAGAAAAGGAACGTTAGTAAGTAAGTGAGAGCTAGTGAACTTAATAGTGGGATGAATGTTATTGAGATAATCGACGAATATTTTCAAACGATCCGAACCTTCTGTCCAGATCATGAAAATATCATCGATATATCTCCACCATGTGTGAGGATGCCAAGGGGCGTTAGTGAGAGCTTTGGTTTCGAACATACCAAGAAAAAGGTTAGGTTACCGAGGTTAGAAAGTTTATTAAGGAAGTCAGTAGTGTCTTTAATGTGTGAATCCAAGTTAGAGACGAGAGGATTTATGTGGTAGTCAACAAATTGTGAGATGCCTTCAGTAGGCTGGCTGTTAGATGAAACTATGGGGCGTCCAGGATTTCCTGTTTCATGTATTTTAGGTAGTATGTAAAAACGTCCTGGTTTCACGTTTATTTGTACTAAGTACTTTTTAGTCTTTTCGTCAATGTAACCGTCGTTAAACATACGTTCAATGTAAACCGTAACACACTGTTGAATAGTGTCAGTAATGTCCCCGTCTTGAACTCTTGAATCGCATGGCCTGAACCGCCGTGACGAATTATTGTAATCCATATCCTTAGTATTTTTTTTCTTTCCAGTTTTATGTTGTACGTCATTTCCGCCTCTCCCCTTTAAACAATTTTTATTGCGACATTCTCCATTTATATAATATTGTGATTCCTACATAAGTTCAGTAACATCTGTAAAACTGAAGAAGGCTGGTATGGCCAGCCGAAATATTATTATAAAAAACAATACACGTTGTTTCAAATCAGCTCTGCAGTAGTCTTTGGACTTCTCGTTCTTGATTCTTTATATTTTGGCTGATTAGATCTCTTTTCTAGAGATCCAGCGTTTACAACTAGCAGGATCTTCGTCCACGGTTTTTGCAGTTAATTTAAGCCTTTATTATTTGCACCTGTTAATGCATTGATCACAATTTATTACTGCAAAGAAATCCACCAAACTATACTCGCGGATCACTGTGGTAGGCTTGGAAAAACATTTTTGATGGAACTAATTTTTCTAATTTACTATTGAGCGGGGCATTGGTGGGGCCTAACTCAAATTTTTTTTCGGCCCTTCGGGCTTCATTTTGGTCTAAAAATAAGGGGGTGGGGGCCGGGCCCCTCTGGGCCCCTCCCCTGGATCCGCAACTGGTATTAGTCACCAAACTGCCCCCTCCCAGATCCAATACAAAAATTCCTGACATAGGGCTAGGCGGGGACTTAGGACAAAAATAAAAAACCGTACTGAATCATATAACATATAGATTTAGCCTGAGATAAAGGCGACGCACCTGTTAATACATTGATAATAATTTATTACTGCAAAGAAATATACCAAACTATACTCGCGGATCACTGTGGTAGGCTTGAAAAGCATTCTTGATGGAACTAATTTTTCTACTTTACTATTGTCACTATTGGTCAGCCCCTAAATTTCATTTTATGTTATTAAAGTCGTTTTCAATACACGACGCTTCTCATCGGAGGCTAATTTACACGTTATAAACGATTTATCGGTTAAGTGTCTGTCGGGGCCTACATAACACTTCTTTTTACTTTCCAAAATATAATTGTGTCGACAAATCGTAGCGTGTAATCCACTTTTTGGTGATAATAACCATTATTACCGGGCACGGTTTGTTTTGCGTCCAGGCCTTCATTTTTCCTTACTAATAACTGCATTCCTCTTATTTTCTCAAACATCACCTGATAACACAAATCCCACGGTGCTGTGTATTCACGGATAAACTACAAACTCAAACATGGCAACATCTTTAGATCAAACTTTTCGAAAAAGGTGCATTCAAGAAAAGTTACTTGCTATCGGTAGAAAGTGTTAGCAGAGCTAACTGAAAAATAGAACTAAAAAGTTTCTTTTGTTAGAATAAAGTTCATTAAGGTTAAACTTACGTTTTATTGCTGTTGGTCAAAACTGCCGCGCAATTAGCAGTACAGTTAAAAAAAGGATTCTGCACTGCCCAGCCAGATCAACCTACTCGTATGTAGTATGCAGGGAAGTAAAGGTCTTCAAAGAAAAATTTCGAGAAAGGGCTTCTTGATTTTTAGACCCCTCCAGTGGGCAAGTTTGGAGCGCCCTTAGTTTGCAATTGAATTTATAGCGCTGTTGAGTGTTCGAATTACACGTTCATCATTTCCTTGTAGTTTCTTAGGCAGAGCGTTTTTCGAATTTTTCCTGATTGAAAACAAACAAAAGCATTTTATGAGAGTATCGAGCAATCTGTGAATCACACCATACGGTGGTTTTCAAGACCAAAGTTTCACTTTTAAAACTTCATCGTTAAAAGACATAAATGGAAAGGGAAAGTTCAGTTGAATGCTCAGTTTTGTTTATGTGGACTAAGGAATTCAAAGCTGTTAGTTACGAAATCGTCCTTCGAGAAATTCAACGATGTTTTCTTCACGGTTCAGCGAAGGTTTTTTCACTCTATGGTCAAGAAAATTACGTTTTACAAATTGTATATGTAGGTATATATGTTTCACAAACGTTCTATAAATTTTGTCATCCACGAAAAAGAAAAGGAATTACAAAATGCATCCCGATTTGAGATGGACTTTCTGTTGAATTTTGCCATGTGCTCATTCGATTTTATTGCTTTTAAGGATTAACCTCTTAGTTTTTGAATAACTATTTTCATGAAAAAACTTCTCTGTCTATTGTTTTGAGCTTGTTCCTTCATAACACTAGCTCAAAACACGATCGCGAGACTGCAGCATCACTTCTGCGAAGACGTCGCAAATTGTAAAGGATTTTTACTTTCATTTTCAGTTTTTGGACACTTTTCGATACGAAGCTAAAGCAGTTTGCTTTCAAATTGTCATGTTAATGAAGTCCATGTTTTCATGAGTCGCAATTCGGCCGGATTTAAAAAGCACTTTTTACCTTGAAAATGACTTTGGACGTAAAAAAGTAGATTTCTTCCCCATTCAATTGCACAGAACATTTCGATTGTTTCACTTTGTGATAGCTTTGATACCTTGCCAGCTTCGACAGCTTTTGTGTTATCCACCCAATTAAACCATTTGGCCCATTCTAAAAAGGATTGTGATTGGCCAGTTTAAGAGCGTTTTATGAAAATGAACACTTGTTCGCTTTGAAAATAAAGTTTGTTTCGGAAATTAGAAAGTAATGCGTTATCATAAAAAAATAAAGAACCTTGACTGTGCTCTGTTCTGTTAATCAAGAAGTAGGGTGAATCTCGACTACGTCTCGTGTTTCCATCTACACTTCTTTCGTGCTCTAGCCGCTTCCTGCGTGCTTTACAACAGAACAGAGCACATTCGAGGCTTTTTTATTTGTTAGATTGAAAAGTGCGTTTAGCTCGTTATTTCACGTATTACATTTACTTGTTTTCTTTTCCCTTACTAATAATTATGTCCGTTCCGTTTAGTTACGTTGCTCACGTTGTGGGTGGCTCCTCCCAAAAGGCTAGGGTGCACAGTCCGTATTGGAATTACCGAAACCAATTTCGGAAATGCACACACTTTAGGTATCCCAACGATAACCAGTTAATAAACCCCTTCCAGTGGCTTTTATATCGGAAGATAATGCCTGTGGCTTATAGACTAATATATAGATTTAGCCAGGGCTAAAAGCGAAGCTCCCATTAATAAATTTATAATTTAAATCAAACAATAAACTTGTATTCCAAAATTCAGATAACTTTACAGAACATTCATGTGACTTTTGAAGGAAAGGCTAAGAAAAATATTTTGCAAAGAACCGCCAAGAGTGAACTAAATCTTACATCAAGTTTACAGCCTCATATGTACACCCAAAAAGTAGCTACCATCTTCGATCACATTTAAGAGCCATAATGGGCAGGCTCTTGATCACCGTAGATTAATTAGGCCTGGAAAAAAAATCAGGCCGAATTCTTTGCGTTCGACAAGTTTACTTTACAAAATCTTGCCAACAAATCTGGGTGTGTAAACACCAACTTTTTTACCATTTGTACATTACATCTGAGGTGAAACAGTGCTATGACGCACTGTTTTTATCATACAGACCTCTGACAGAATGCAGTATTTCACAATTTTTGCAATACAAATTACACTCATTCAATATTCAGGACGATCGAAGGACGCCTGGGCTTTTAGCTAAACCGTTGAAATAATTTCCAAAATCACCTATACGGCCAGCCGGTTCTCACTTTTGCAGCTCATGAGCTGTGGTCGACTGTTTAAGGGCCTCTTCATATGAGCCCGGTTGACCGGGTTGGCTCGGTTACCGGGATGAATTGTGCCTTGGGTTCATATGAGAAATTTCAGCCCGGTTTCCGAGATGAGAAAAAGGTCAAAGATCCTGGGGACGAGTTCTGGCTCCAAATTCGGGAAACAAAGCAAATATAGCGAAACACAAAACTTTTAACTTCCGGGCCTATCTTTAAGCACCGGTAATTCTTAAAGCTGTATCACTGCAGTTAAAGGCCCATGTTCACCCTAGATGCATTGCGCGCCCTGTACTCCAGAAAAAACATTTCGCGTAGTTGAAAATCGCTGCCGCGTTAGTGTGTAAGGTCAATCTTTGTTAATCTTCTACAGTTTGCTACATCTGGTTTAACAGAAAGTCTCAACAAGTTCTTTTGGTATTTTTCTTTACATCTTCTTGGATATTTTGGAAAGATATCGAGCCTTTTTGTTTCTGTGAGAGTTTGTTTCACTGCAGCACTTTCGATGGCGGCTCCATCGAAACGAACGGTTGGAAGCATGGTTGGAAGACCGCGTCGACGGGGGTCGCCGAAGTACATTCGTCTCCGTGAATCCGTTTTTTTAATCCCTGGAGAGATGGGAAAGAAACTCTTGGCTGTAAATTCTACAGACAGCGTGTTTGCCGAGTTCCTTCTACATCGAATGTTCAATTGTAAACAAAGGTCCCGTTGAAATCAGTTGAAAGCAAAACAAGCGAGTCAATCTAACATGAACAATGCTTTATTTAATTTAACCTATGAAGCGAGTGATATCCTTAACGTAA
>BOPM01000808.1:54756-73989 GCA_022179025.1 Porites australiensis
ATTTTAAAAAATATTATACTTGAGCCTGCGATCGCTTGAAAACTAGTAACTTGTCAGCGGATAACTTTAAAAAATACTGACCTTGATGGGTCAACACCTGAGCCCGCGATACGGTCAAGTGATACTAGTCAGCGGATACCCTGCTTCGACAGCTGTCAATTGATCACAACGTTGATGTCCAAAATGTGTGCATTATCAGTTTTCCTGTGCTCCCAAACTAGCTAGAAAGTATGAGATTAAACATTGGTGCCCTGTGGTGCGGACGGACGGACGGTGTACGGTCACGTGATTACAGAATTTTCTGGGATGGGTAGATTACGTTAGCTATGGGGCTCCGCCCACTCGCGCGCTTCGCGCGCGTGGAGCTCCGCTATCAGAGATGGTCCAAAAAGTAAATAATTGGCCGAGAAAGGAAGCTTTAAGGGCAAATGTGAAATATTGAGGATTATCTCTTAACCAAGGGTCAAGATCCTCCAAACAACCAGCAAGCCAAGGTTTATCTATTTTATAAGCCTTCGATTTTTTACACCCATTTTGAGCATTTAAACATGTTGGAAGAAAAACAGAGTCGAAAGTCGCGGGTACGGGATTTGTTACGGTCGCGTTGGGAGAAATGATTTTCCGCAGAACTCAAGTTAGAGTTCGAGGTAACTGAGTAAAAATGACTGAAAGGTGGGGTCATATCGAAGGGAAAAGGGACACAGTTTGAGTTATAGAGGGGGATTTCCTCGGATCTATCGGAGTTCAAGTTATACGTATAAATACGAGTTATTCGTACTCTGCACGTGAAGCACATTTTTTGGTACAATTCTTTGCCGTTTTTCTGCATGACTACAACGTGAAACTTCCAGAAACTTTCTAATTACACGTTTCGTGGAGGAAATCTCGCATGTGTTCCTTTCCGCTTTTTTTTACGCTGCTGCTCATTTTCACACTGGTGGCCGCTAGCATTTCTCATTTTCTCACTGCCCCAATAAAATTTTCATCTTTTTCTTCCAACAAAATTGGCTTCCTTCAGGTTTATCTCTCGCTCTAGCTCTTGCTCTGTTATCAACATCAAGGTAGACATTAAAATTTAGTCGAAAGAAAGACTCAGAGGGGGAGGGGAACTCGGATTCTTTGCTGCTTTTTTCTCTTCCTAAAAGTCAGGGTGGCCATGCAATTTACCACAAAAACGCGCGAGTACTTGACATGTGAAATTTTACCCCTTTCTTACATGAAGGGGTGGACGTACGTGCGGACGATTTTCTCAGAAATAAAATTTCTTGGATGCATAGATAATAAAATTTTCTTACCGATGGTGCCCCGCTTCGCGCACCTCAAGCGCGAGAGTGCCGCTGATAATAATAATATTAATTAATAGTAATAATAATAGTAATTATAGCAATAATAATAAAATAATAATAATAATAATAACAAATAATTATAATAATAATGAGTCAGAAGAAGACCTGTGTACAACTGTATCTATTGTTTTAAGCGCAAATTCAGGCACGTTCTCGCCGGTAATTGTGAAGAGTCTTCTTCTTACATCTGCCGTGGTGGGATATATCCTTTGTAGATTAAACGATTGCGAGAGTTCGAGTTCCTTGCTTCTATTTAGTGGCCGTGGCGAATTCGAAACTGGACTATTCATCCAATGTGTGATGCTACCGGTAATAACAGGATAAGGTTCTGAAATATTTCGTGTGTTGACAGCGATTAAGCAATGTAAATGACATGTTTTTTCAAAGCATATGTAATTATGGTCCCACTTAATTATCATCTTCATGTAATAAGTTCGGAACGAATAACGATAAGCCTGAGAATATTGCATATGGTGAAACACAACTTTCTGTGCAGTCAGAACTTGAAATAAAGATACTCAAACTAGCACTACTGAGGAGATGGTGGCTGAATAGTGAACATTTATTCGCCATAAAAATTGGAATTTTTTGGTTGTAACTTCAATCTTATGGAGTCGAAAGTCGAAAGTCTGTTTACATTATTGTAATAAATCACCCTTCCTGAAAAAAAGTTATAGTTTCCCTTCTGACACCCTGATGGCTCCTGTCCATTGTCAATTACAAGGCGATGTGTTTTTTTTTTTACAAGGCAAACAATGAAACATTATTGAACAAGTTTCTTTTTCCTACAATTTCTCCGATATCGATTAAATTCACAGGATGTGAATATTTCTCCCCATTTGAATCAAGTTATGTTTAAAGATTCGGGGGGAAATTTTGCTCTCCAAGCAAATAGGAGTGTAAACCTAAGAAACGTAGTAATTTAGGTTAAGGGTTATTTTTGCTCGCCAGTTTCTTTCCTTTACATAATATCATGTTTTTGTCGACTTGATTCTTTCTTGTTTTTCAGAATGCTTTCAGACAATCCCGTGGAGACTATTGGATCACATGCGTTCACAATTCCAAGAAATGACCTTGTATTGTAAGCAGTTGATACACTAAATTAAAAACAGTGTCTTACTATCCACTTCTTCCACTGGATTCTGTTTTTTAATGTTTGATTTCTGAAATAAGTCCCCATTTTCTGATATTATCTGTAGAGGGTCCTGAAGGTATAAAATGGGGACTGGGATTCGCCTTTTTATGTGGAAAAAAATGTATTTTACTCCACTGGGGCTGGGATATAACCACTGGGAAAGGCATAAACCATTTCTAAAAGGGAAATGGGATTTCTATCCTGTCACGATCTTCGACTTGATTATATGACACAATTGCTCAAGTGTGCCTATTTTTTTTTAAGTAAAAGAAATAATATGTACACGTAGACCTTAGTAGACTCATAGGATCATGTCAGTTTTTTCGCAATCGCATCCAATGCCTCGACGCCACCCAATTAGCTGTTGTGGCTTGTCCCCAGGGTCGTTTTGTTTTCTGAGGTCACCATATTGAAAAAAAAAAAACGAGAAAACGCTGGGACGATGGGAACGACATACGCACGTTTGCGCGTGACAGAGATCAAAATGGTGCCCAATATATATTTTGGAAGTGTTCTACCTGGCTTGTACGCATTATGGTGAAATAACAACGATTCTAGGCAGGCCTCCCTTCAGCTCAGATTTGTTAAATTTTGGCACAAAAACGATTCAAATAAATAACAGTCCAAACACTTTTATCTGCGACTCAGGTGAACGAAACAAACCTGGTTTAATTGATATATTAAGCACTCTTTAATCAACGCAACCAGCACTGCACCAATCAGAAGCTGCGTATACATTTTTCGGAATTGTGGAGCTTCGGAGCAAGCATTCCTTCCCCCCTCCCCCTTCTTTGTTATGCTCTCATCCCAACTTTTTCGAAGACCTCGGGCGGAACCTCTTGCTACGTAGGCTACCCGCGGAGGTTCTCAACGTAATGATTACAGCAGCAGCAAAAAATAAGAAAGTGAAGACTGTGATTTGGATGAGGATTGTGCAGAAGACAGAAGTGGTTTTAATATGGTGATGTCAACAAGGGTTGGAAGAGGAAGAGTGTTCACCAGCAGGATGAGTAATTTTCTTCGGTCTAGGTGAATGAAGGTTCATAATCCAAATGGCATCAATCAGCGCTTTTACTTCATAATGCGCATCAGTTAGCAAGCAAGCACTGGAAATGGGATTACAGATTTGGTAACTGGGATTTGGACTAAAGTCAGGCTGACAACTGGAATTAGGTAACCTTCCCACCCTCACCCCCGCTTTCAGGACCCTTTCTAAAAAAAATTCTGGAATAAGCGGTTGTCTTGATTTTAAATTTTGCTTCATAATTTAGGCAAGCAACTCGAAAGCTCTCTTCCACTAATGTACATTAATTTCGATGTATACTTGCTTTCTTTTTGTGCAACATAGATTCTCTGGGTATGTTTCGCATTTACGTGTTTTTTTGGTCCTGAATGTCATACTGACGCCATCGATCATAAAGGTCACTCGCACATCTACTACAAATCACGTGATTGGTGGAAATTGTTGTGACCGAACTAGTCGGTAAACAACGAAGGATTACAACGGATTGAACCTTAAACGATTACTTTTATTCCGCCTTCACGACTCGTGGCCCTTAACAACTACAGTCAGGCGTTCCATGCACTACTGAGGGGGAATCTGGGTCTTAATACAGTACAGGGATGATTCTAAGTTTATTCACTTTTACGTGCGTTCAATGTCAGGTGGAAGAGGTGGAGATCCTTCCCTTCTTTCATGATAAACAGGGAAAAAATAATCCAATAAATAGGCAACAAAATAAGGAAAATAATCTAATCAACAGGACTAAGGAAAAAATGCGGAGAGCGAATTAACAAAAGCGGGAAGCATTTCAGGAAAGAGCAGGTGTCAAAGATAAAGTTTGGTAATAACAATGAAATAGATCAAAACTAAAACTTTGTAGAATACAGTTATAGGTCAGTAGTCCTGCTTTTATACTTTCTTTTTTGTTTTGTTTTGTCATTTTTCATTTATCCAATTACTGTTGCTAATATTGCTATCATTGTTGTAGACCAGGATATAGTAAAACTTGTACTTAAGAAAAAACTAAGGGGTTCCTAAAGACTTTACACTTCGTAGCTAGACATTGCCCTATAATACTACTTTCTTGACCACAAAGCGAGATGAAAATATCTCTATTCTTCTTGTAGGAAAATATAATACAAAGCTTGTAAATTCTGAGTCGCACTTTTTTTGCCGGTCCTTCTTCTTCCTCCTCTTCTTTTTCTTCTTCTTCTTCTTCTTCTTCTTTTATTTGGACTTGAACTATTTTTCATTAGATTGAGTTCGGTTCCGCCCACAATTTATAATTCCAAACTATTTTGATCAGAAAAAAAAAGGAATACATAACAGATACACATACGATGTTAAAAAATCGAAACCTTGAAAATTCGATGATGGACAATAATCACATATTGTTTCTTCCTTTTTTTGTTTAAGACATATGATACGAACAGAAATAAAGACTTTCAGTCTCCGATCTTTTTACGGCATTGACAACCTTACGATTGATATGTAAGTATGGTCTATGGTGCATGTAATGTAGTTGCATACTAGAATATATAATGTCTTTGACTGAAACTGAAAAAAAGACGGCTGTTTTATCGGCGTCTGATCTGTTGCGGCCGGGGTCTTTGTCATGGGAGTTTGAGTGCAAAGTTATTTTTGAAACAAGGATCTTCTATTTCATTTCTTATTTGATTATGACTCCAATCATCTTTCTTTCGCTTTTTTCAATAGAGGTTTTAATGAAGGAAAAATTGGGATTATGAAATTCAGGGATGACGAACGTAACTGCGCAATTTATCTGTGAGTGAATTCATCGTTACAACAAAAAAGATATCAGAAATCTGAATATGTGCACTTATTTTTTCTCTATCATTAGCTCTTACTTGGTAATTGATGTTTCTTTTTATAATTTTTGTTTTTACATTAGGGGATTAGGACAGGATGATTCTGAACATAGCGTCATTTCTGATATCATTTCTGGAAACAATTATTGGGTTAGAGAACAAATACGAGCGGCTTTCAAACAATCTGGATTTGCCAATGAAAGTGTTGGACGTTATAAATTACTTCCATGTGAATTTGGGACGTACGTTAATACTTCTGCTGAAACCATCAAATGCATAGAGTGCCCAGCAGGTAACTTTATTCGCAGTTTATGGAAGCTGCACAATTATATCGTCGGGATAATATGTTTACACTGTTAGTCAGCGCTGTGCTCATTATGGTTTAAAGGTACTTACATGTAGTATTAGATGGCGTGTGTTTATTCCTGGAATACTAAAGTATCTATCTAAAGACAACCATAAGACTCTGGTCGATACTTTTCTCCTGCAAACTGAAAGGAACCAATAATCTACACTGTTGCTCGAGGTCACTGGCAGCATAACTTCATTGAGTCCAAACCTATATTTGTTTGATTTTGGAGTAAAACGGTGTCACTTCATGCTGGAAATTTTAGGTACAGTGTAAGTTCCGGCAATGAGGAAACGTACACAAGTCAACCAAATAACTGACAGCAATCCTATGATTATTGAGTGGACAGTGATGAGGAAAAATCGCTTTAGCTACAACATTTAGAAAGTCATGTTCGCCTTTTGTACTAGAAGTACGTATAGCTGTTTTTCACTGTCACGCCATCAAAAATAAAAACCAAAACCGTTCAATAGATTAAGTCCAGAATCTGGAAAATGAAAGACGTTTAATATTCAAAGGATCTCGATGTGCTTCAAGTCGGTGCAATTTTTCACATGCGAGATATTCGGAGATATATATTATCTAATTTTATAAAGCTTTTGTATGGTGACGCCAAGTTGTTACGCCTCTGAGAGGCACCAACATGGCGGCCGAAAATTAATAGCAGCGTATGTTACCGAGAAAACTAGTCGATCGCTGCCTGAAACAATGCGAAACAAGGCGATCACAAGCAGCGAACCTTGAAACACAGAAACAAAGTGGATGGAAATGCATCAATCACAAGTAAACATTTGTTTCCTAAGAGGTCCGCTAAGATAATTTACAAATGTAATTAAGGTGATTCCCTGGTTTTGCATTGCGCATCTCTTACTGCGCATAACAAGATGGCCACCGTAAAAAAGAGCATGTGAAGTAACAGTATTAAAATGAAGTTGACCGAAGAGAAACGCTATTGCAGTTTTTGCTTGCGGTTGTTTCTTGCCGAAGTGAGACTCAATGTGGTGGGAATGTGCATAACGTAAGCAGTACGCGTGTTGCTGAGTTCGACTTCCTCACGGAGAACCTCGATAGTGCATGTTTAATTTGTGCTTATTCACTTTGAATTAAACGCTTTCTTTATCAAAGTGTGTCCTAAATGTGATATCTGGATGTAAATTCTGTAAAAACGGATTTTTTAAAACTTTCTTCCCCCCTTTCACATACATTCTATTTTGAAACTCGCCCCAGTCCTCTCTCAAAAATCAAGGAAAATGCATTTGGTGCGCACTTTCTGCAGCTCTACCGCAAAAACGAGTACGGTGACCCCCATTTTTTATTTCACGATTTTAATAAGGACAGTGCTTCCTTTCGGTGAGAAAAAAATTGGCACAAATCCATGTTCAGTTTTTTTGGCAATTTTACTAAATTGTACGGATTGAGCTATCACGTGTCGAATAGCGCGTGTCCAATTTAATTCTACTTTGGAGCGTAAAGTAAAAACAAGGGCATTAAAAGGCATTTTTATGGTACGTAAGTGGATAAACAATATATTAAAGTCAAATTCTGAGCGAGACCACATGCATCATGGAAAAAATCTTTCCTTTTTGTCTAGTTTTGGGCTGCGCGCGGTTTTTGTCAAAGGGTCCAAAATAGCCGGATTTGTCAGCATTGTGACGTCAAAACGAGCACGGTGACCCCCACTTTTTATTACTTTTTTATCATCTTCTTGACTTGTCACATCAGTGTACCAAGTTTCATCTACAATCTATGTTAGGTTCTTTTACTAGGGAATCACCTTAAGCCCTCAAATGTAATAACAATTGATCACTAATGTAATTAAACGACCTTAATGCTATGAAAACCATATATACTCGATTTTAAGTCGGGACACAAAGCACCGCGGCGCTCTTTCGAAAAATACACTATGAGCGCCGCCCTCAAACAACCTTAGCAATACGCGCCACGGCAGTCTCTCGAATTAACAGAGTTAATTGGATTAAATGGGTTGAATGCAGTAGAAAATAGAGTTTTTAGGAAATAGCGCCGCAAGCCTTATTTGTTTTCCTTCTTTTATGTGCGACTGTTACGAACTGGGCGGTTCCATTTCGAAAAAAAAATGAAATATTTTGTTTTTTCGAAAGAGCACCGCGGCGCTTATTTCTGTCCGACTTTTACTGAGGGTGGCGCTCATCCGAGAAACACGGTTTTGATAGCATTTGAAGGTTTTAGTATATTTTTTTACCAATTTGTATTACATTTAAGGGCTTCATTACATTAATATTTGTGGTCAATTATTACATTTGTGGCTTTAACACACATACATTATACTTTATTATGATATTACCTTTTAGGCGATCAGAATAAATATCACGTGACAATGACGACACGTTAGTTTTAGCTCCAAATCGAATTTCAGCCCTTGCATCGGTATTTTCCTTGAAAATGCTTTACGCTACTACCTATCTGTAAATTAGATAAACAGCAATTAAACCACAACTCGTTAATATATTTTCTTTAAATTACTTTTTTTCAGTGCACGTGATGCAATTGATCGGCGTACTATGAAATCCGCGAATTTCATGTCCATTGAAAACAAAACTTTTAAAGTTGTTTAACGCAAACCCATGCCCAAAATTAAAGCAATGTCATAGATTTGGATAATTTCTTACTCTGGGATTTGCTTTTTGTAGTGTTGTGTCAGTTTAGGTCTTTAGTATGCGTTTTGTGAACTAATTTTAAGTGTTATGAGTATTTATGCAGCTGATGGTTTTTTAAAGAGTGTAAATTATTTATTAAGGGTCGTCGTTAGCTGTTTGCTTATAGCCGGCGTACTTAGGTACTTACTTGACACTTAAGGCTCGAGTTCACAACAACAACGACAAGTACTTCCCATGCAGCACAAGATAATTTTCCGTGCGTGGCTGCCCATGCCACCGAAATCTTTCCCGAACATGGTAATGTTGTAGAAAGGGATAAAATTGAGGAAAGGGAAAACAATTAGAGAACATACGTTTTATACGCGAGTTCATCAGAAGCCCGCTATTTAAATCTATTTAGCAATTGATAACATTGCCAATTTCATTTAATTTGAGATAGCGTGACACCCTCACTACCTCTTTTCACCAGTTTTCTCCCTTTCACAACATTACCATATTTCAGAAAGATTTTCGAGAGCAACCAAGAGCGGTAAATTCAAGCCAATTTTCAGGTATAATTACTAGTGTTTTATAAAACTGGTCCAGATTCATTCACCTCATTCCTGCATTGGTTTATTTCTCATATTTTAAGAGATAAAAAGCTAAGAGAGCGAATCCCCCTACATGGCCCTGTTCCTATGAAATATATTTGAAATCTATTTTTGGTTCTGGAACTGCGTGGCTGTTTTAATGACGCCACCTTATTGGTCGGTTAGAACTGCGTCGTGTAATTCTATGCTTGACGGTTAACTCATTTCACTAACCATCACGTAGTAAGTAACGAAACGAGCGAACTTTTTGATAAAACTTAACTTGTCTATGGTCAATTCAATATATTTTTAGAGTTGAGGCATTTAATCCCAGTAAGTTTTCTGATGTATCACATCTACCTATTATTTTCCCTTGCTAGTGATCTTTTTTGATCCTTTATTCTTTCAGGAGGTTTCTATTCGGACACGAAGGCTTTTGTAAATGACGGCTGCCGAAAATGCACCATTGGAACTTTTGTACATTACAATAAAGCACCCGGGAAAAGACCATTTGACTGCAAGCCATGTCCAGAAGGTAATTCTCTTAAACTCCCACTCTTACCGCATTATGGAGCATAATATTAGTTATCATTTGATCCAAATTCAGCTTCCTTCTCATTAGCCGAGACCCTATCACGTGACCTGCAATCAACTGCCTACAAATAATTGTCTGCTCATGCGCAACGTCGTCCAACTTTCTTTGCCTGCAAATAATATTCTCCTTATGGATCGCTCTTGCAAGAGTTATAGTTATATGTATGTCTATATTGTATTTAGCTGTAATTAAAACTAGAGGTTACAAATATGTGTGTAATGCTGTACGCAGATACTGGGTGTCTGAGAAACGGTGAACTGATATACGCATGCAATTAACATATGTAGAATAAAGAATGATTTTAAGTGTTTACGCGCCACAATGAGTAAAAGGTAGCGCAATTTGGAATAACACAAAATAAATAAATGAATAAGCAATGCGAAGATTTGATTTCTATAGTCTCCACAAATTAGCATAATAACAAAGGATCACAAGTTCTTCAAGTCAATACCTTTGCGCGAATCGAGCTTCAAAATCAAGACCACTTTTCAGCCCGTGTTCATCAGCAGAAAACTCAACGAAGACCTTAAATTTCGAGAAGTCAAGCCAGCCATTGTTAACCAACAATGTGCGATGCAGGATATGTTGGTTATACTCGCGGCCACCTCCACGAACGCGTTGATGGACTCAAACAGAAATCGTCGTCAATTTGTAAACATTATCTTAGCGAACATAACTTGGACGTACCACTTTTTCTTTCAGAACAATTTCACGTGCTCACTTAAGGTTCTAACAAATTTGATTGCCTAATTAAGGAGATGCTCTTTATAAGAAAACTCAAACCATCCCTAAACGTGCAGGCGGACTCGATTCGCGCAAAGGTATTCAATTGAAGAATTTGTGATCCTTTGTTATTATGCTAATTTGTAGAGACTATAGAAATCAAATCTTCGCATTATTTATTCATTTTGCATGGAGAATGGTGTCATGATGATACCGAAACGTCGGCTTTTAACGTTAATATTCGCTTGCAGATGTATTTAAAGTTAAAATAAAACAGCATTTTTAAGGGTATTTTTGGAAAACTAAGTTTTAGATATTTGACATAGTAAATTTAGGGCCTGTTTACATGGAGGTGGGGTACCCCAGATAGGTGAGGTAACCCGCTTAGGTGGGGTAGCCCGCCTGTCCATATAATCTCTCATTTTAATGTGATCACGTTTACATGTTAGGTGAGGTAACCCGCCACATGTTACCTCACCTACCTGGGGTCCCCCACCTTCATGTAAACAGGCCCTTAGCTGAAAAGCCTTTTTGAGGAGATTAATAAAATTTTTATTATTGCCCCCGCAGGGATTTCGCCCAGAAGGCGAAATCCCGAGGAGGCACTCTAGTAACTCGCGCGTATATTAAGGAAAGTACTTACAGTTGAAATATACAGTCATAAAGTCAATATAGAAAAAATCTCGATTTGCTTGAACAGGGGCCGCGAGGAATCGGTAGGTAATGATGACGTTTCTATTGTTTGCGCCCGAAAGTACGAAATGGTTAGGATGACGTAAAGAAAGAACATCCCCAAGGGACCGCTTAGGTAGATTTTGTGACATTTATTGTGCAGTCATACTTCGACACTCTTTTGCGTTACGCGGTTATCAGTGACATTCTGTGGAGCAGTTGTTTCAGTGAAAGTTATGGACCAAAATTTTAACGACACTCGTTAAGCGCAGAAGAAGTTATAAGGTGCGTATAAATGTGTATATATAAACACTTGGAGAGTTTGTTAGACACGAGTTCACAAATCTTTCATTGGAAACCTTGCCAGACACTCTTTCTCTCTCTTTTACCGGAATAAGACTCAGCTCCAAACAAGCAAGACGAGTGAGCAACAGCTAGCTTCTCACTAGCAGAACGATGTACGATTACAGAAATTCGCCAACAATCAAATTCTGTGCTGACTTATTCCCTGCTCACAGATGTCCTTCCGCTATAAAGTTTAAAATAAGACTAGAATGCGCGAGTGTGAATTAATCAAACGTCCTTTTATTAAATTTCTAAGGCTTCCTTTCCGGCAAATAAAATGAACTGAATGTAAAAAGTGAAAGAAAAATAGCGAAAAATTCAACTTCTTATTAAATCTTTTCTTATGGTTTAGAATAAACTATTCTCGAAACTTCCAGTCCAGTCCAGTCACTGGCAATATTTTCAGGTCAGGTGCATGTTCTTTGCATAAGGAACTTTGTCACTTGGGCCTGATTAATACAAATGGGTAAGTGACGTTTACTGAAAATTCGAGGACTTCGAGAAGTGAGATTCTCTGATATCTCAGGTCACCGGAGTATTCGGATCTGTATCTTCCGCCAGTGTTTGTTTGCAATTGGTGATAACAGAGATTACGAGTAAATGAACTTTCCAAAGTTTGGCTCAGAAAGTTTAGTCAAACTTATTTTCTTGTCAAGGGCTGCTGCAGTCTGAATTCGAATAATATGTCGCAATAGAAACCAAACACTGAGTTTTCCTGGTTGAAAAAGTGTCAATCAACCAAGTAAGACAACAGCGAGCAAAAGGAGGTAAAATGAAGAAACCTCTCAAATCAGACGTATAGCTTTTCGTCTAGCGCGCTCGCTTTTGGTGGGCCAAAAAGGCTTTTAGTATGACATACAGGAAGAATGGTTTCTTCAAAAGGACCCTTTCACACCGGCTAAATATATATACCCTTGATGCTATAACATTCTGAAATATGGTAAAATTCACTGTATTAACAAAGCACGAAACATTACTTTCTTTGCGCGGGTGTTAAAAATAGAAAGAAAGCCTAGATCAAGATAAAGTATAGCTTGAAAGTAACTTTAAGAAATGTTCAACAAACTTTGTAAAGATGAACTATAGATTAGCTTTCCTTTTCTCTTACGAGCGTTTTGAAAATGCCGTAATTTGCATAATTTGCTTCGGGCCTTCGACCAGGTTTAGGCCGATTTTAAACATTCCTGTTTTTCGCAAAAACGGAGCTTCGCTGGATCTTTTGAATATTGTTTTTGAAAATAGTTTACAAAAAGGGTTTTTTTTTGGTGAGATAAAAAAAATCGAATTTTCTGATCTGGGGCCGGATTCTCGATATTTACTGAGAACGGTTCTTAAATTTCTGCGTTCGCGTGCTATTGAAAAGCGCTATCTTCGAGAAACTTAACCTCATTAATTTATGCAAGTATCTCTCACAGATTACGACAATTCGTTTTTAACAATTTTGTTTGATTTTTTTTGTTGTTTGACAGGAACTGACACAACTGCATTTGCAGGATTTCGCGCCTGCAAATGTTTGAAAGATCATTACCGTACGAATTTGTTTGGGGCTTGTAAGCCATGCGAGCTAGGATTAGAATGTCAAGATGATTGCGCAAATCTTAAAGATGGCTTTTGGTGGAAATGGAAGAATAAGACACACCGTGAGCTGTACAGAAACTTCACCAAAACCGCAAAGGACTCCTCATTTACTCCTGAATTACACAACGCGAATGATTCCCGTATCGTATACCCGTACACCATTCCTCATCCGTACAGATGCCCCATGACAGAAGCTTGTAAGGGAGGTTTGAATTCTTCATGTAATTCTGGTTATGAAGGACCATTATGTGCAGTTTGCAGTGATGGATATTATAAACAACTGAAGAAATGCAAACTGTGCCCAACTAAAGGAGAGATGATCAGACAGTTTGCAATTATGGGGGCAATAGTTATGTTACTGGTTATTATCGTGGTGTGGAGAAGCAAGAAAAAGAGCAAAAAGGATGCTGGACGATCTTTTCTTGACAAGGCCCTTGGAAGTATTAAAGTTACAATTGGCTTTTATCAAGTGACTTTTGGTATCATGGAAGCGTTTTCATACATTAAGTGGCCTGAAAGTCTCTCAGTTATTGGAGGATATTCCGAGATTGTTCAGGTTGACATTGTTCAGATAGCTCCCCTCCACTGCATCATTCCCGGATTGAAATTTGACGCATTCGCAAGTCTTTTTGCAGTTATGGGATTGAATTTTGTAGCGGTGATTGTGGCCCTTGCAAGCTACGCCTTTGCCACTTGGAAATCAACACGACATATTTTGAATGAAGAAGAAAAAATAAGGAAAAAGGAACAAATTAAAATGGTCGTAAAGAGAAATCTGTTTTTCTTTCTTTACGTGACCTACCTGAACACTTGCCTAAAAACAGCCCAAGTTTTGCCCCTTACCTGCCACAGGATCTGCGTTGACCAGGAGAAAGATGAAGGATGCGAGCAATATTTGAAAGCCGACTACAGCATTAACTGTAAAGGGGAGAGATACAACCGATTAGTCTTCGTGGGATACTGTTCCACTGTGTATGTGATTGTTCTGCCTGTTGCTGCTTTTATAGCAATTTGGAAACAGCAAAGAGCAGAAAGGAAAGCTAAGGAGGAAGCAACAAACGACACAAATGTTCTTGAAGACCAAAGCACGGTGCAAACGGCATTACGGTTCTTACACGAGAACTACCACTCTCGTTGTTGGTATTGGGAAGCGGTGGAGACAGCTCGAAAGGTTATTTTGACCTCTGGATTGATCCTTCTTGGTGGCGAGAGCAGAGCGTACATTGGATTGGCTTTGGTTTCGTCTGGACTGTTTAGTATGTATTTCGGGCTAAAAAATCCAATGAGTGATCCATTCGAAAACAAGCTTATGTTGTCTTCACTTGCCGTTACCTTCGTAAACCTTGCAATCGGAGCCGTCAGCTCAATCCCAGATGAAAGTTTTCCGTCATCAGTCGACCCAATCATGGATACCCTTCTGTTCAATGGCTTGATTTATGTTGCCAACTCCTTGGTGATTGGACTCCTTCTTGGTAAGTCAATAGCAAAAATTGTTTGTCTGTCACAGTCTTGCTCATACCTGAACTGACACCTTATTCATGTGATGTTTCTTATCCGGCTTGACGTATTTTATCTTCTTTTTATAACTATTAGCACCGGCGTTTCTTGTTTGTTTAAAAGGGAAATTGTTTTCTGTGGATGGCTTATAGAACGAGAAATATTCGGAGGAACTGGAGGTGAATCAGTGAATAGCACTGGATATTCACTGATTGAGTAGTCAATCAGAGCGCGTGAAAAACGCTATCCACTGTTTTAGTATATACTAAAAAGTATAAAAGGCTGGTTTACACGCCACCAGATTTGTCGGCAAGATTTTGTAAAGTAAACTTGTCGAACACAAAAAATTCCAGCCTGATTTTGTTTTTATTTTGGTGTCCCTTTGACAAAGAAATGCAACCTAGAAACTGCAACATGTAAATTGACTGTCTCCGAGGACTATGGTGTCCTATAATCGGCCCTATCGCGTAAAATTTTATTTCGGGCTGTCCAATTAACCTTACAAAATACCAAGGTGGTGTATAGGTGGGCAACGGAGTTTTTTTTGTTTAGGAATAATTTGCTTTTTAGGCCTACTCTACAGTGAACGAAGATGATTGCTATTTTTTGGGTGCACCTCAGTAAAGACTATTAACTCGATGTAAAATTTGTTTAACCCTTCGTTGTACTGTTTGCAAACTCTTTTTTCTCTAAAATCACTTAGCCTTCCCTTAAAAATCACATGAATATGATCTAAAGTTCACCGATCTGTGGATTACAAGTTTATTGTTTGAATTAAATTATCAAGTTATTAAAGGGAGCTTTGCTTTTAGCCTGCGAACTGGAGACGTATTTTCTGTCGTCGCTTCTCTCCCTCCGAAAAATAACGTCTGCGATCTCGAGCTGCAACACGATTTCCATGAAGTCAGTGTTTATTAACCAATCATCATTCGGCTCTTATATTTGTGGAGCTAACACGCGAGAAAAGATAGGGTCGGAGTTCACTAGAAGACGCGTTTGCCAAAGTATGCGATATTTTCGGGTTTGAGAAGCTTAAACAAGCACCAAGAAGAAGCAATTCGACAAGTAGTCGAATTAAAAAGTGATGTTTATGAACCTTGATGCGGATTGCCGACTGGTTATGGATAGTCTGTCGCGTTCCAAGATTTGTTTCAATAGATAAATGTGAGAATAACATGTAATTGTTATTTTTCCGCTATTCAGTCTTATGGAAGTTCAAGTGAGGCGTTTATCTTTGCTTGCAGTACAACACGATATCGCTTAGTGATATCAGCTCGGCGGCGAACATAAAAAGATAAAAAGCTGGATAAAATTCTATCGTTTACGGATCACCAGAATCTTGGCTTGGTAACGTACGAAGGCGAAGAATGTCGGCAAGCGAATCGTACAAATAGTTGATGAAGCTATATTTTAGGCTGCAATTCATTCTTCTAAATTTAAATCTGTTCATCGCTATCCGTGAGAATTAAACATCCTGAAACAAGACGAAACGAGCTGGGCCCAGCGTGATTCAACATTGCAGGAAAACATCACACTCACGGACTAAAGAAAATCGCTCAGTTATTCAGATCCAGAAGGCACTTTGGAGTAAATTGAAGAACCTAAAACCCTTATTCAGCCGCAATAAAGAGCTTTACCCCTCAAAAGCGGTCACAGAAAATGATCTTGCATCATAGGACAAATCATCTTCCCGACCAAAAACAAAAACCACCGAAAATCATGACCTCTCAGTGTGAAACAAGCGGCTAAAATAACATTTGCTCAGTCGAAACGTAGAACCCTCCAGCATAATCTGCCCGTCAGAGGAAAAAACCCATTGGAACAAGCAGCTTTTGGCATGAGGTAAGAGTCGTCCCTCAGAGGCGATGGGCAAGGAGAAACATCTGCCGTTCGAAGGCTACTGCAACCGACGTAAACAGAAAAATGGACACTGAAATCGACTTCAACTGAGGCCGATAAATTAACGCACAAATCTCCAATTCACTCTCGCTAATGATCTTCACTTTCTCCTTCAGACTGGAAATTTTACACCTAAGCGAAAAAGAAAAAAACAATGTCCTTTGACCGAGGAAACTTTTTTGAGCGTTTTCCCTCTCATAGCTACATCAACAGTTGGCGGTCCTCGCGATTTCGCGCGTGCAATCAGTGGCATCTTTCTATCACTCAATTTAATTGGTTGAGGACAGAAGAAAACAAACGACGTCCCGGAAATCGTTTCGCAGCTCGAGATCGCAGACGCTATTTCGCAGTTCGCAGGCTACTTCGCTTTTAGCCCTGGCTTAATCGATATACGATAGGAGTAATCGGAGCTTAGGAGAGTGCGTTCGATATGCATACGTTTGTTAGGCGCATAGGTAACAGTTCAGGGAGAAGGGTGGATGGCTTTTGCGATAAATAACTATGATTATACCCGGAGTAGTCAATCCATAAAAATCAGTATCGATAAAAATCGATAGCAATCAAGTGATTTTTATCGATTGATAACGAAAATCGGTGAAAATCGATAAATCAAATTGCTGTGTCAAATCGATATTATGGATTTTTCATGATTTTAATGATTTATAACGGTAACTCCGACATTGTTGTTTTTTGGCATAAGTTAAATAGTACAGCTGAGAAAACACGTGACGAGCAACAACTGATCAACAAATAGGAAATAAGAAATGTGGAAACTATTACAGACAAACAATTATCTCTAAAACCGTGATCCTTTTGTACATAATAACAGAAACGGTTCGGTTTAATTACATTCGCAGTTCTCGCAGGCAAGTACCACGAGAAATACAACCTTAGATAAAAGATTTCCCAGCCTGAGTTTCAGACATCCTCTAGAGTCAAAGGGATGCCCGAAATTCAGACTAAAAGATTTCTCTGGATAGCTTTTCATCGAAAAAATCACTTGATCGCTAACGACTTTATCGATTTCGATTTTTATCTATTGGCTACTCCGGGAAGTAACTACACGCCGAACTTTTTTGAAAGGGTGGCAGATCTAAATCGTGAAAAACTGGGAAAAATATAAAACCTGGCCAACCTAGCAAACCTGACCAATATCGGTCATCCGAAGAAGACTTTATTTAATTTAAAGCGGGTTTTAAAGAAAAGATATTTGTTTTAACTTTTTTAAAAAAAAAGTGATAGTAAATTGTTTGATCCCTCGACTCTCAATTGCAGCTCAGTTGTCAACAAATTCACTGTTTTCATGAAATCAGTTTTCATTTTTGGATGAACAGAAGAACAGATGTATCTTCCAATAAAAATCGGTGGAATCGGTAAAATCAAGATAAATCGATAAACGAAACGAGTGTGTCATCGATTTCTACCGATTGGTCGATACAATCGATGCCAATCAAATCAGATTTACCAATTTTTATCGATTTATCGATTGATAAATCGGATTATCATAGCATATTTTGAACTTAAGGAGGGTTGCGTACAGCAAAACTTCTATTTAAACTGTGTATCATTATGAAAAGGTTTTGAAGGCTAGTGATCAAAGTGATATCGTATGGTTCGTCTCAAGTGGTTGTAATTTGAGGAGACAATGGCCAGAGTGCGTCGGGCGTGTAGAAAGAACGTGTTGTTTTGATTGGTGCAATAGATGTTCTGCAGGGCGCAGTTGTTCGAAGGCCGATTAGCGCTTAACCCGGGTTTCTTTTTCTTTTGTTCAAAAACATTTCTTTGGATAATTTTCTCTGCTATTTTCAAGAGCATCCGATCATCAACTTTTTGACAAAATGAAGCTTTCACATCGGAATTCAAATTTCGATGTAGTCATTAATTCTATTTACTGGGGATCCCACATGCAGACAATACTGAAATTTACTATGAAATGAAACCGTTACTAGCTGGCAAGTCTTCTTAACTTGTGATGATTTTAACGATCGACCCAAGTCGGACCACATTTTTTTCGAGTGTATTGATTTCAGTGACTCGAGTGGCGCTACTGTGGGCTGGTCACGTTTTTCCGAATTAATAACATAGAGCTAAAATTTTCGTTTGTCCGGTGCCGAAAATATCACAAGTCATGACGAAATGGCGCCCCCGAACTTCACATCTCGGTAGATTTACTTTGTGGAACAACGGCCGCCAAGCTACACAACTTGTTAGATTTACTTTGTGCAACTACGGCCGCCAAGCTACATAACTCAGTACATTTACTTTGTGGCACGAAGGCCGCCGAGCTAAACAGCCCGGTTTGATGCATGCACCAGGAGTCGTACGCATTTTCCAAAGAAAAATATGAAGGCTTAATCCAAAGTAAAATTTTACTCAGGGTGTAAACTTTCAGCAAACGTTTGAAAGATGAACGCTTTGGAAGGTTCATTAAACACAGATCGATAGTAGACCTTCAGCAAACTCTTAAATTTGTACGCTTTACGAAGATTCAGCACACTTTTAAAAGATGAACGCTTTATTCAGGGAGTATATGTCGCTGAAAAAATTTCAGAGGGATTTTTGTGATGATTTCAAGCGACCAGTGTAAAAGTGTTGAGGGGGACCTAAGGAACATGTTGAATGTTGTCGGCACTTCTGTAATTAGTGCAGGATGTTTTTAAGGGGCACTGAAAAATTGCCTATTGAGATTTACATGAAAACGAGGTATAGAAATGCTTAAACCACTGCTGCATGTTCAATCACGCTCTTTTCTGTAAATCTCCTAAAAGTAATATTTCATAAGATATGTAGGAATGTTATATTACCTCAACATTAGTGAAAATCAAAAGTCAAAATCCACATTTTTATTTCAAAAGAAGCCAGTTGCTTCAGGTGAAAGAATTATTCCTTGAAATATCAATGGGAGAAAACAACTAATTTGTCCTGCAACAAATGTACATATTTACTCTTTTTTTTCCCAGCACTTAAAAAGTGAAGTATAAGCTAGATTTCCTTTATAATAAAATAAGAAATTCTATTTTAAACTATTATAGTTATATAGGCTATTTTTTCTTCCTT